>LPNX010259386.1:131099-189304 GCA_001517045.1 Pseudotsuga menziesii
CATAATCGTATGTAAATTGTATAATTTCATATTCACATATTCATATAATTTCATAAATTGCATATTCATATATTCAATTTCATAGTGTTTTAGTTCATAATTTTTATATATATATACATGTTAAATAGTTTAGAATTTAATTATAATTTTGTAATTAATTCATAAACTTATATATAATGCATGTATGAATTCATATATATGTAAATTGTATAATTTCATATATTTACATATTCATATAATTTCATAAATTGCATATTCATATATTCAATTTCAGTGTTCTAATTCATAATTTGTATATATATATATGTTAAATTGTTTAGAATTTAATTATAATTTTATAAAATTGTAATTTTGTAATTAATTCATAAACTTTATACATTGTATGTGCATGTATATATATATACAACTTTCTAAAACCACTTATGTGTATATGTGAAATAATGGTATGTGTTGTGAAAGTCCATTGAAAAAAAATGTTTAACCACTACACTAAATTACATATATACAAAATAAGTGTATTATAGTATGCGTAGTTCTATAGTTGTCCAATGAAATTAGAGAATGGTTGATGAATATATATAATTATATAGTGCATAATATTCTAGCATAATATCTAGTTCTAAATGAATATGCATATATAGCCTTATCATTGCACTTATTTTCTTCATCTTTTATATAGCATTATCTCTCATTTCATCGATTTTAATATGATTTTAATTTCATATTCATATATGAGCATTTTCATCGTGTTCAAATTACAATTTTACATTACATTATAATAATGATGATAATTACATTACAATTACAATTACATTAAACAATTTTACAATTACAATTACATTACATTACAATCATGTACAAATGACTAGGAATCATACGGCTTTAAGGATTGACGACAATGATGATCTCAAAGAAAATCAACAATTACAATTACAATCACAATTACAATTACAATGACATTACAATCACATTACAATTACAATCACATTAACGTTCATAAGCACCAGCCTTACGTCAATGGGACAATAAGGTAGAGTAAATACAAATACAATTTTACATTTATTTATGATAATAATGATAATTACATGTTACAATTACAATTACAATCACATTACAGTCATGTACAAATGACTAGGAATCATATGGCTTTAAGCATTGATGACAATGATGATCTCAAAGAAAATCAACAATTACAATTTAGAATCATAATTACAATTACAATCACATTACAATTTACTTAAGGTAAGGTAGAGTAACATATTTTACTTAATAAAATAATTTACTTAATAACATATGGTTTGGGACATAAGTCTCATCTGCAACAATTGTGGGAAATACTTGGGATTTTCCCTGAAACTCATTATGAGGAGTACCACAGGAACCTTGGAGTAGCTGGCCATTGAGAGGACCTGCCAAGCGAAAAGGGAAACGACCCCTACCGGATTGACTAGATTCCCACCTGTGAGGAAAACCAAAGAGCTGTCGTTTGTGGCCAAGCGGTTACAGTTTTAGTTGCACTGTGAAGTGAGGGGTACTGCCCCAATACTCAAGCCCGAGACAGCTTTGGTGGCCGAGTGACTACCTTTGAACCATTAGGAAGAAAATTTAAACTGGGGTCCATATTCATCTCCAGTTACTACAATATGATAAGTAAGATAAAATGTTATTCTTGAGCTTGCATTTATTTGTATTTATTCCAAGAGCTTGTATTTATTTTTGAGTTTGTATTTATTTATTTCTAGATCCTAGCCAATCATCATAGGATCGTGCACCCTTCGATTTATCAATAGTAATTGGGAGCTTCAATGACGTTGGAACGACTGCTAATTGTTTAAGAGGGTTGGATGATGCCACTCAAGAAGAGTTCAAGAACCCGACCCCTGATCAAACAATCAGAGAGCATGTTAGTAACATAATCAAGTTGTACTTTGAACAATAATCGGTGATTACACAAGCTCAAATCCTACATGGATTGATTAAACACAAAAAATTGAAACATGATTGAAACGTGCCACAAAGTTGTTGGGTTTTAAGGATGTTAAAAATAAGAGCCCAAAACGATGAAGTTGGCACGTTATCTGCATATAAGAGCCCAAAACGATGAAGCTGCTTGTTGGGCTCTTATATGTAGATAAGCATATAAAGACAGGATGGAAGAGGGAATCAGAGAGAAGGTGATAAAGTATTGGGACAACCATTCTCGTGCTATACCAGATCGAAAACATGTCCTGCGACAACGTTCTGGAAGAGGCATTTATAAAGAGCATTGCAAGAATGTTAGCATGGTACACAGGTTATCCTTGGATGTAATGAGTCCTTGAGGTTTTCCTTAGACGTAATGAGTCTTGGCATGGTACGCTAGTCATCCTTGGATGTAATCAGTCCTTATGTGTTTCCATGTTGGATATGATGAGAGTTCACAAGGAACTTGGTGTGTGCCTAGGCGATTCTTGCATAGTGGTAGATGTAGGTCATTGTTGAGACATAATGAGTCATAGCATGGTCCTATGTTGGTAGAACATGGTCTGACCATGGAGAGACATAATGCACTTGGTGTGCTCCTAGGAGATTCTCGCATAATGGTAGATGTAGTTTGTCATTGAGACGTAATGATTCATGGAGTGCTTTTATGTTGGTAGAAAACAGGTGGTCTATGGTGTGCATCTAGGATGTGCTCCATATTTGATGATGAAATGATATGGATACGATAAGATGATGGTAGGAGATGTAGGTGATTACAATGGAAATGTAATGTATGGTCCTAGGTTGTACCTGCGCAAGCACTTGCTCATGGATATGATGAAGACCTAGAGGAGGACTAGGCCTACACCCAACCTGAAACACAGATGGCTATGTAGAAACTTATTATGATGGATATATCCCATAGATGTCACTATTCAATTATAGACCATATGAGGACTACAACAACATTGACGATGATGATCCAACAATGATGACGTGACCGTATGTGTTGATGACTCTGGAGAGGGAATACCTTCTTCTTAAGTGGGAGCATTGTTGTAATTGTAACTTTGGAAGATATTCTGATGCATATTATCATTGTATATTGCTGTACCCCCATCAGAGATGTGTTTCCCTCCTTTTGGGATGCCATTATTGTATATGGTCATCGAGATAAATCCTCTATTGTAAGTCGTGGAAATAGTCCCCATGTTGAATATAGTAAAATGTATGTTTGAGTCTCCATATGTGAAGTCATCCATGCTAGGATAAGAGGTAAACCTATTCATGTTTTAGGTCAATCACTTGATGTGTATAAATAGAGAGGTTCCCTCCCTCATTTGGACACACACTGACTCACTCAAGTTCCCATGAGGAGAGAGAGACATAGAGATCTACAAAAGACTTCTTATTCTTGGGTTTTTCCATCTTGTGATATTGTATTAGTGACATAACTATTTTGAGGAATTTTGCGGGTTTTCTCCTTTATGGTTTCCCTCAGAAAAATTTGTGTCTCTTGTGTATATGCTCTATCTTATGCATCTTGTTGTGCTTGTTATTATTTCAAATAAATATCATAATCAATTTGAATAAGATTAGAAAAATTAACAAAGACTAGTACAATATACGTCTCCATCTGAATAGATTTTATGGCTCAACCACAAATGCTTATCTATGATCTGCATCTTCACTGAGCATGAACCTCACACATCCAAACTACAAGTATCCTTCCTTTCAGTGCATCTGGTTGTTGTTCATCCTTGATTGTACTACGAATTATGGCTCTACTTCATAGAGATATTAGGTGATCAACGAGCCCTTGATACCGCAAAAAAATCTGAATCTTGTCAAACAGATAACTTAGATCTTCATCTCTTCAAGCTTACTTTACCACATCTATATCTTGCTTATTTATAATCTTATTGAATCAAGGTATGTGTCCACTTAGTGAAGTCCTTTTAAATTCAGATATCATCCCACTGAGTTGTGTCTTTGACAATTTAGTGTTTACATCGGCGTGCCACTTTTGCAATTCATCTATGTAGTGTAAGATGCACATATGCCAATGCTATTGTGGGAATTTCACACACATCTGTTGCTAAACAAATTGTTTTACTGATTTCTTTGTGGGACTTTTGCACACACAATCTTCTTAATTCACAAGTCTTATTATTTGTATTTGTGTATCTGTATTATTTTCAATTATTCTTTTATGTGCATGAATATGTGCGCAAATGCGACCAATGTCATGATGGTCTCTTGATATTTGACACCTTTTGGGTTTTGGTCCATCTTTGATCCTTTGACATGCTTTATCCATCTTTTCCATATTTGACCTTTGACACATTAATGAAAACATATATTAAGCAAGTTTATCTTTGATCTTTGACATCATATATTCAACTTGTTCATCTTTTATTTTTGACATCATACAAAATTCAATGACAACATATATTCAACAATCCCCTCGCTTTTTCATTGATGTAAACACAATTAGGCTCCCCCTACCATTGTGATCTTCTTTATTTTCAGCTTCTTTCCCTCTTCCATCTTTGCTCATGCTCTTTGTTTTTTAGTTTCCCTCCCCCTTTGACATCAATGGAAAAGGGTCCTTCTATTTTTCTCTCTCCCTTTGGATTTGTGCTTTCTAGGTTGCAGATACTCACATTAGTTGATTTATTTTCTGCGAACTATGAGGGAGAAATTATTCCCAACTTCATTCTTAGAGACTCAAATGTTTCTCTAGGAAGTGGTTTTGTAAAGATGTATACAATTTGTTCTTTTGTATCTGCATATTCCAACTTGCTTGCAATTTCAGCCAGTTGTTCTCTTACAAAATGATATTTAATTGATTTGGGCTTTGTATTTGAGTGCATCACTATAATTTTTGAGATAATGATGGCACTCATATTCTCACAAAAGATTGAAATGGACTGGTCATTTTTTACTCGGACATCTTCCATAGTATGCTTCATCCATAATACTTGCGAACAACATGCTGCTAAAGCAATGTACTCTACTTCAATAGTCGACATGGATACTAAGAATTGTTTCTTGCTTAGCCAGAAAATTAATCGTTTTCCTAAGAAGAAGGAAACCCCACTTATTATATTTCAATTGTCAATGCTTCCTTTCCAATATGCATCTCTGTATTCTTATAGAACTAGTTCACCACTACGTGGATACTGTTGACCCTAGGAAAGTGTGTAAAGTTTTGTACATAAGTGTTATAGCTGATTTTACCACACATGGTTGATCACATATTTATGGCATTCCCTGTCCCTCTGTAGACTCTTTAGACCCCATGGACTTATATTATCCTTTGATATTCCAAGATCATCCCTAAAAAACCCTTGTTAATTGTTGTACGTGACTTTTAACTCCATATTCGTATGTACACGTGACTTTTGAACTCAAAACCGCATACATCAGGATGTGTGCATAAGTTCAAACATTTTTGGAATTTTCCTCATATGAGTCTGAAGATCCTGACTCTTAGCCTTCCATATGCCTTGATAACGCTTGGATTTGACCCTCCATTACCCTTTTGGAGTGCTCTATAAGGAACCCCTAGATACATTGAAGAGGAGGAATTGAAGAGCAAAGAAACTATAGTCCATTGTTGCCTTAGTTTGCTTATACTTGAGTTTGCATCCCTTTGTCCCTTTGGAGCACTTTGTGTTCTTCCCAAGATTTCCTTTGCTTTGTGAGCTTGCTATTGAGAGATGGAGGATTGAGGTGGTGGAGGCCCAGGTGGAGGAATCAGTTTCTTCGGTTCGTAGACGTGCCAACAAAGGTTGTCACATTTGTAATCTTTGATTTTATTAATGAAATATATATTTCCTGTCCAATTAATGTGCATTTTAATATGAATATTGTATCCATGGATGTATTTAATTGCTTATACATTGTTGAATATATATTCTAGAGTAGGTCTAACAAATTATTATAGAGAATGGTTTTCTTGTGTGCTGTTGTTGAGTGAAAATTGCTAAAGAAAGCATGAATTGGAAAAGCTCAACGGGGATATACTTCAATCATCTAGAACAAGGTACGAGTCGATATCCCTTAGTGTTAGATGTTTGGTTTCTCTTGCATATTGGGAAAGAATGATTTCTGGTGTCAAGTTTTCTGTTGTGGTACCCCCAAGCCATAGGAAGTTTCTCTTCGTAACCGAATTGGCAACTCCACTAGGGTTAACAAGTGTCACGTTAAGGTCCAGTACGATAAGTCTATCCGTGTGACTTGGTTCTTTTGTGGGATTAAACTAAGGAACCCTTGGGGACAGGAAATTTCAACCCAATGTAGCATGGTCCTTACATGGTCAAGTGTGTCTTAGAGAAAGGCACCTATGAGTTAGTTTATTATGAAGGGATGGCCTTAGCAGAGCCTAGAAATGGGATCTATCTTAAAAAGAAATATGCATGATCTTCAGCCAGGGCTGAAGTTTTGTATATTATTGTACATTTTCATTGCATAGTTAGGTCTTCTTATGGTGATCAGGTTTGTTAATTAGCTTTCGTTTGTTAAGGAAGATGTTTATGGAGTCTTCTGTTTACATATGATTCATCGATGGTGGTAGCTGCCACACTCAAAAATCAACTTCGGTTGCTTGGGTGATTTATACTCCTTCGGGTCAAGTGTTGTCTTCAAGAGGCGTATGTTTATGGCTTTCGTCAAACAATGTTGCTGAATATAGTGTCGTGATTGAGTTATTGTGTGTTGTCATTTCACATGGTGTTCATTCTCTTGAGGTACGTCTTGATACCCAGTTAGTGGTCTCACAACTTAATGGCTTGTATCATGTTAGGTATTTAACATTGTTATGAATATTCTCGCGTGTAAGATTTCTAGAATGACAATTTGAGAGCATAACATACATTCACATTTCAAGAAATTTTAATCAAGTTACTGATTCATATGCTAACTATGTACTAGATTGGAATTTGTTTCACAGACCATAAACATTTCACAAACAAATTTTACACATGTAAATAGAATAATAATCTATCATCATAAATATTTTTCATTAAGTCCAAAAAAAAGTGACGTCATAATACATAAGTGTGATATACAAAATTGGGGCTTCTGAGCCACCAAAATATACTACACGATCATACAAAAAATATATGCCTAGGTCTCTAAGCCTGAGGTGGAGGAGGGTGTTGATCATGGTAGCACACCATGGCTCTAGCTAGCTGGGGAAATAAGTGAACCCATGCCCATGGTACCCCAACCATCTGGCTCTACATAGCCTCAGGAAATGTTTCGACTTCCACCATGGGAACCATGTGTGTCAGCCAAATGAAGTTTGTGTGGATGCTCTGGAGTGTCTGCTCTACATCTACACCCATGATCTCATCGCCTCTTCCCCTCTGTCGATGATGAGGAAATCCTTCTAGCTATCATGGTCCCACATCTGTATCTACATGGCAGAGTTTCATTATGTGTCGTCACACCAAAAACATGTCTTTTGATTTCATATATCAAAAAATACAAAAAAAAATTATATCTCAAAAAAAACAAAAGCGAGTGGGGGTTCGTCACCTATGTCTCAATATGTTGATCCTAGTGGTAGGAGCATATCCGAATCTCCATGAAATTCTATCCCTGCATAGGGGTAGTCGTCTATGGTGATGATTTGTCTCTGCCACTAGAGGAAGAAGTATGTTGGATAGGGGTTAGACACCCTTCCCCCTCCCAGTCTCTGAATCACATTTTCCTAGCATAGCTGAGATGGATTCCTAAATCTGTGTGGAGCAATGTCAACTCTAGGGATTATCCCTGACACCCTCTAAAAAATGAATGCACTCAATATGCTGTTGAACCCAAAGTTTCGTACCCTACCCATCTTGCAGTCACTGAGTTGCTACTTCATGTTGCCTAGCAGTGAGGTACTCTAGTCATATATCATAGGTCGCGTGCACTCTACTGCATAGAACATCATTGGCCTTGATTCCTGGTGGAGCAATGCTAAACCTGCGATCCTGCCCATCACCAATAGTATGGATTTTAGCCCCAGGTTCTGAACTATGTTTGTCGGGATTTGACTCCCAACCTTCTCTGTATCAGGAAGGAAATACAAAGCTATGTACTCCTCTATAGTCAACCCGCCTCCTAGCTCACGGGATCAGAGGTTCACCACATCCCCTTGCTGGGACAAAACTGTGATAAAATATATGTCCTCAACCTCAATGCTGAGTGACATACCATCCAACTGAAAGGTCTCAGAATCTGGATTCCAGTAGTCTACTAGCAGCTGGAGTATCCTTGGCTTCGCTATTAAGATTCCAAGGTGCCAAAATTTGTATAACCCACAAGTCCTCAATGCTTGTTGAGCCATCAGATTAGCCTGCATATCCTCTTCAACATCTCCATGTTCCCTCTCTCTCCATTCTAGCACCATCCTGTACAAAGATTTCCAAGTTTCATCAGTGTTTTCCTTTCAAAATCACATTTGCGGCCCTGTACGTGACTGTTTGAGAATAGTCGCATATGTGCGTGGGTATTGCGGTCTTTTCTGTGTATACCTAGCCCTATATGCGTAAAAAGACCCAATTTTCATGTGGGGAAAAACACATAATTTGGGATGGCCTAAATAAAATAAATTGACCACTAAAATAAATACAAAATTGCATGAAAGTGAAAGAGGAGGGCATGGGTAATTACCTGGACCAAACGCAGAGTGATTTCGTTGGACGATGGTCACGGAATCAACTCTTGAAATTCTAGACACAAAAGCACTATGGTGGGTGAATTTTCAAATGGTATGAAAATTTTTAATTTTTCACTATTTTGTAGAAAATGTTTTGAAATTTTTACCCACTTCCTATAGTTTTTTACCATTTCTGACCATTTTGGACCGTTTGGACTAATATGATGTTGTAGGAATCTGTTTTGAGTATGGTTTGACCAAGACTTCGACCTGTTCATGTCTATTACAAGTATCACGTTTAAAATGGCATATAGGTTAGGATTTCACATCTGCTTGCATTTTTCGTGACCTTATGACCATTTCATCTTAACCTTAGGTACAGACCTATTCCATGATGTCACAAAACCTTCATGCTGCTGTTAGAAGTGGCGTTATGTGAATGGTAGAGCTTTCCTATACATGGGTACCCTAGTTAGATCCTATATTGAATTTGGTGCCTATGTTTACATTTCTCCTTTAGGGTGCGCGAGTCCATTTTTAGTCCCACCATGTCCTTAAGCAAGAGCTTCATACTCCTCTTGAACTTTATGATGGCCATTTCCTCGGGACTCCCTTGTATATATCAAGTTGTAATTGCATTTTCATGAGTTTTTTTTTCCTTCTTGAGATTTATGTCGGCTCTCTGACTTTGAGTTATTAACCATATAGCCTAAGCTTGTCTCATGTATAGCCAAGAAGAACCTTTTTACATATATTTTTCATCTTGATCATCCCTTTTACCGAGAGGAGACCTTCCCCTGAGTGTTGTTATCTTGCACATATATCCTTTCATTGAACATAAGCATGTTCCACTACTTGGAACTAGTTTTCTTTCCCCCTGACACTCGCCTCCTCCTAGATTTGTACCATAAAGCACTTTTATTCTTTTTCAAGCTTTTCAAAATATTTGAAAAAGTCCGAAAAAATTAAAAAAGAAACAAAAATTCGAACAGGAAAAGATGTTATATTTGGAAGCAGTCAAGTCATGTTGCCTTCGAACAGAGCACTATATATAACATTCGTTGGTTGGGTTATTAGTTTGACTTTAGGAGCTATACTCATTACTCTGAGTTTATCTCCACTGACTGGTTAAGCTTCCAGTCCCTATGGAGCTTCTGTTGATACCTCCTGTGTCACAAAGATGTCCCAATTTCCATATCAAATCCATGCTTCCTACCTTCAATCACCATTCACATTATTCTCTTGCTCGAAGGAAGTTGAAGCCTAAATCGACCATTCATCAGTTATCTTGACTTTACATGTCGGCCACTCTAGGTAGTGTTACTGGTTCGTACACATCTTTTTCTTCCACATTATACAGCGTTGCTGAGTACCTTGTGTTGGTTGGTGGGGGGTGCCTTAATGCCCTCCTTCCAACAAATTCCATTCCATCGACATCAGATCATTTATTCTAGAATAGGAGTCTAGAGTCATTTGAGTGCCTTGAGACTTACGGTCATCAGTGGTAGGTTCTCTCTCCATCGACAGTTTTGGGAATACATCAATGTCCCTTGATCAATGGATTCTTCCAAGTGTTTGACCTCAACACATCTATTCACACTTTTTATATTGCACTCTGTAACTTGATTCCCATTTTCATTATCGGCAGGTGATCTCGTGTATGTTCACGGTATACATCAATGACCGGTAATCAGACGATGGACTACCATGTTCGACCTCGACAAATCTATTCACATAGTAGGACATGTACTCATAGCGTTTCGTGTAGAAAACCTTTCATCTTGGTGGCATTCCATGTATGCTACCTCCTTGATCGTGCTAGTGTTCATGAGATATCAGCTCTTGTGGTTTGATTCCAGTGTATATCATATATCTTTAGCTACTATGGAGATCTTGATCTATTGTATATATTCATCCACTTTGGATATTCTGAACTATTGTATATTGTACATGGCAATGAACACACATGACATATTTTGTATATCATGCCTATTCATGGCCATTGTACTCTTATGTATTCGGGACTGCTCCATGTATTTGCAGTCACATGCAGAGATTTATTATTGTACTGTACTAATGAGTGGTTATTTCTTCCACCTAGGTCTTCATTATTCCACTTGTGGGATGGATTTTATAATGTATTTCGGCCATCATGTTACCCCTCTGACCTCACACATTAGGGGGCATCTGTTATATCTGATTTTACCAAACATGTTTGATCACATATTTATGGCCTTCCTTGTCCCTTTGTAGGATCTTTATACCCCATGGATTTATATTATCCTTTGATGTTCCAAGATCATCCCTAAAAAACCCCTTTTTATTGTTGTATGCAACTTTTAACCCCATACTTGCATGTACACACGACTTTTGACCTCAAACCCGCGTACATCGAGATGTATGCATAAGTCCAAACATTTTTGGAATTTTGTTCATATGATTCCTAAGATCCTAACTCTTGGCCTTCCATATGCCTTGAGAATGCTTGGATTCGACCCTCCATTACCCTTTTGGAGTGCTATATAAGGAACCCCTTGGATACATTGAAGAGGAGGAATTGAAGAGCAAAGAAACTATAGTCCATTGTTTCCTTAGTTTGCTTATACTTGATTCTACATCCCTTTGTCCCTTTGGAGCACTTTGTGTTCTTCCCAAGATTTCCTTTGCTTTGTGAGCTTGCTATCGAGAGATGGAAGATTGAGGTGGTGGAAGCCTAGGTGGAGGACTTGATTTCTCCAGTTTGTAGACGTGCCGATAGAGGTTGTCACTCTTGTAATCTCTGATTTTATTAATAGAAATATCTTTTCCTGTCCAATTAATGTGTATTTGAATATGAATATTGTATCCATTGGATGTATTTAATTGCTTACACATTGTTGAATATATATGCTAGAGTAGGTCTAACACATTATTATAGAGCATGCTTTTATTTTTTGCTATTGTTGAGAGTGAATTGCTACAGCAAGCATGAATTGGAAAAGCTCAACGAGGATCTACTTCAACCGTCCAGAACAAGGTATGAGTCGATATCCATTAGTGTTAGATGTTTGGTTTCTCTTGCATATTGGGAAAGATTGATTTCCGGTGTCAAGTTGTCTATTGTGGTACCCCCAAGCCATAGGAAGTTTCTCTCCGTAACAATACGTTTTTAGAAATATGGTCGCAGTGTGAATAGGGATGCGATGGAGCAAATACATAATGGGTTAGATTCAGAATTTTGGGATTTTGGGGGGGGAACATTAAATTTATGTGGTAAATTAGTTAGAAAAGTTGTACACTTATGGTTAGTGGGAATGGGATGTAAAATTTGCAATTAGATCATATAAAAAAATAAAAGTGTTGGGATTTAGGGGTTCAGAAAATAGGAGAAAGAAAACCAAGAGTAAGATATGAAGAAGTTTGTTGTAAGATGTAGTGCAAAGAGTGAATAAGAGTCAGGAAGGGAATGTACTGTCGATCTGCAAGATGTGTATGTCAATATAATGTAAATTAGATTTGGGGATATGTTTGGAGGTTGCGTGCGTAGACCAAAGCGTTCAAATATGACTTATGCCAAATGAAGAGCGCTTTTGTGGTTTTTTCCTGTATGGGTTTCCATGTTAAATTCTATGTGCCAAATGCTGTATATTTATTTTATGTCTAAGGCTTCTTGATTTTCTATGACTGATAATATTTCTAATAAATAAATAATAGTGTTGAAAATGTTGGTAGACGTGATTTAGAACTGTTATGTTTTCAGATGTTGTTGTTATATGTTGATGACCATTCACCTATTTGCATCATTGGGTAGTCTTTCAATTACTTCCATCAAGAGATCCCCTTCTATCATATTAGAAGTTGGGTTCCTGCAGTCCCTATAGGTATCTCAAGTAAGACTTCACTTGAGTCGCAAGTGTTGCTGATGGGGTTATGCTTTGTCGAGTCAATGCCTTTGTTTTTGTTGGTCGGGCTGGAAGGTTGAACTTGGGTTAGTCGAAGCGAGTCAACAAATGGTTTCATTTCTAGGACCGGGATCATCATGAAGGGTACATGTTTTGGCACATGATGCATCCTGAGATTCAGGATTGGGTGGATAAAAAACATAGAGTATTTGCACAAGAAGAAAGTAAGGGGTCATGACTGACTCTGATGGAATCATTAGAAAGGTATGTTTATTCAGGTATTCATGAAATTTTCTTTAGTGAATTTCATGTTGTATTGTATGAATGGTTGACAAGGCTAGAAACTTAGAAGAAAAATTTTCAAGGTGGAGAACCCAGAGGGTGCACTCCTTAGTTGATCCAATGGCTAGAGAGTATTAGTAATCCTATCTCTAGGGCTGTTGACTTCTAGTATGATAGAATTTTGGAAGGATACATTACTGAGATTGATGTAGACACTATTAATTCATATAGTGAAGTTGGAAGAGAATTCTTCCTAGGTCCTAAGGCATATTTTTGAAATCCTTAAATTCATGGATTAAAATGCTAGTATGTGAAAAGAGAATGATAAGGATGGAATCTTACGAGTAAATCATTGTGCACGGAGTACATGGGTCATGACGGGAGGAAGGAATGAACTAGATATATAGAGTAAGATGATATTTTACCAGCTGATAGTGAGATTGATGAAGGGGGTGGCCTCCTAAGGAGGGGAACAGGATTTCGATCGAGTAAAAGGAGAAGAACCGTGACAGGGAGAGAGAGTTGTAATGCGACTAGAATAGGGGAATATGAGTTGGTGCCACATATCGATGAAGAGGAGGAATATCGACTTATTTTTGAAGATGAAGAAGAGGATCCAGATCCATACCAGGAACAATACTACAACATACCCTTAACTCTACCTACATCTCCAGCATCAGAGGTAATACCTAAAATATTTTCAAAGTGATTTTTGTCAAATCAAAGTAATAGTAATAGCCAAGATAGTGGTTAGCTCGGGACATTTCATACCTACACGAAGAGTGCAAAAATCACATCTTCCATTGTGACATAAAGCCTCACAATATTCTTCTAGATGCCAAATTTTTCCCAAGTTGCATATTTTGGTCTGGTAAAAATATCGAAGAGATATGAAAGTCACATCTCAGCCGCTTATAAAGGAACACTAGGTTACGTTGCACCAAAGATGTAGTTGAGAATGTATGGTCCTATAACTGACAGATGTGATGTTTATAGTTATGCAATGTTGATTACGGAGATGATTGGACGAAGGATGAACAACAATCTTAATAATATAGAGAATATACCAAGGAAATTCTTCTATGCAGAGTGGGATTTTGAGTAAGTGGAGAAAGAAGACTTTTGGAATTTGAGCGAAGGACATATTTTAGTGGAAGATAAAAGAATAGACAAAAATTTTAGTTTAGTTTGATTATATTGAATCCAATTTCATGCATCTCATCGTCCTCATATGAGTAAAGTGATCTAGATGTTAGAAGGAGACATTGAGATTACAAATCCTCCTTCTCCATTACTTGTTGACGACCCTGAGACAATGCAATTATATTCCTCAAATTTATCATATACTCATGTCCAATGTTTTTCAAGCTATGCTCTGTAGGATCAAATGACAAATCCCAAAATTATTGTTGACACACATTCCCTTGTGTAACTATCTTCCTGGCCTCAACCAGGCCCTCACCAATGTTCTCCAAGTTATGCTTGGAGATTCAAATGATAAATCCCCAAGTTACTTGGATTCCCTAGACTTCCAGGTAAAGTAATATCCATAGCATAACAGAAAATGTTATTTACATAAAAACATAGTATATGTGGCATATTATTTAAGAGGCTTGCATTGGGATTCACTTGAAAAATATTCGTTTTTTTCGTTCTAAATTATATGGAAATATATTTCATTTTATATTTAAAAGGTTAGAAATATAAAACTTTCACCTAGACTGGAATTACGTATGATATGGAATAGTTGCAGTAGTACCCTATTTGTTTCGCTGACGTGAGGAGAGGTATCCAAAATCTTTATCAATTATATCCCTAGGTTCCTAACCCAAAGACGTCGCACTAATTAATATATGGAAAACAATTGATTTTACCATTGCAAATATTATCCATGCAAATATTATATTAAATATTGTCCATGCAAAACTGACTATGTTAATAGGATGTTTTCTCCTATGGAAGAGGACTGCACAGGTGCCCTTGGGGTTGTTTTCTCACTATGGGAATCCCAAAAACACTATGTTTTTTACCATTATTTATGTGATATAATGTGATTACTAGCTTACTATATACACACACTTTTAAATTTAAATTAAAGTGTAATTTTTTTCAATTAATGAAATAAAAACATTAATAAACAAATAGAAAAATATCAAATTTTTATATAACGTACATAAATTAATAAAAATAAAATAAATAAAATTTGTAATTTGAAAAATAAAAGAATAAAAAAAAATGAGATGTATATTGGACAATACCTAATTGCGGAAATTGTGTGTGATATGTAAGTGTCTAATATATATGCATAAATTAAAATGAAAAAAATTATATATATATATTCTCTTATTGTTAGGTAGTAAACAATAATCAATAAATAATCACAATATCTATGAGATCTCATAATAGGTGTAGTATATATTAATAGAAAAACCCAGCTTACAAATAAGATAGAAAAAATAAAAGAACACAATGATTTACGTGGAAAACCCAGCAGTGTATTGGAAAACACCACGGGGAATGGATTAATAGCTTCCTTATGATCATCAACAAAATGTTTACAACCAGCTTCATAACAACTCTCTATCTTATGCATACCATGTGAGAAAAACTCTACATTTATATCGACTTTCATAGGATTAAAAAACACACGTTTTTGCAAAACCATATTCCCATAATCATGTTGCAAACATAAATTATTGCTATGACACTATAAGCCTAACATAACAACCATATTGAGTCCTAAATCATAGCTATATATTGTAATCATGCTGCAAACTTAAATGATAGTTGTATAATGTTGTAAACCTAAATCATATTTGCAAATACATTCAATTTAATTTATGTGGTCTCACACTCAACAATCTCCCACTTGAGACCAAATAGAAGCTTGAATGTATATTGGAATGTCGTTGTTTCTATCTCTTGCTATTGATCCTTTCCCAAAGCGCCTTTCATCACATTTGTATCATGAAGACCAAGGTTCTACATACCTCTTCCTTATCCTTTGGATAAATCTTTGTTAACATATATCAGATGGATTATCCTTTATGTGTATTTTTTCCAACTGTAGAAGCCCATCAACTAACACATGGTAGATAAAATGATATCTAACATCATTGTGTTTTGTCTTGTAATGAAAAGTAGGGTTTTTGGAAAGGTGGTTACACTTTTGATATCATAGTTTAATTCATATTTTTTTTTGCTGCAAGCTTAGTTCCTCAAGGAACCTTCTCATTCAAAGAATTTCCTTGCATGCTTATGTTGCCACAATATACTCAACCTCTATGGTAGAAAGAGACACCACCTTTTGTAATCAAGATACCCATGAGACTAGAACTCCTACAAAGGTATAGATGTAGCATGTTGTATATCTTCTAGAGTCCACATCACTTGCCATATTAGCTTATATAAATCATTCAAGCAAGGTATTAGTACCTTAAAAGCACAAAAAATAATTAATTGAGCCATTAATATGTCTAAGAATCCATTTAATTGCATCCCAATGTTCCTTCCCTAAATTTGCAAGAAATCTACTTACCACTCCCACTGAATGTGCATTGTCAAGGTGAGTGCATACCATTGCATACATGAGGCTTCCTACAATTGAGCATATGGAGTCTTAGACATTTATTTTTTTTCTTTAATGCTAGAGGGGCATTGATTAGTTGTTAATTTAAAATGAGATGCAATTGTTGTGCTTACAGGTTTTGCTATTGCCGTATTTATTTCTTTCAAAACTTTCCCAAGGTATTTTTGTTGTGAAATTCTTCTTTTAACTTATTAATCATTTTCTCATCCTTTCCCCCAATCCACATGTTAGCAACATATAATAATAAAACAAGGAAATTGTCATTTTTATCTCTTTTAGTGTATACACCATGATCTACACTTTTATAACCATGATCAAGAATAAATGAGTCAAATTTATTATGCGATTGAAGGGGGCTTAATTCATCCCATATAAACTCTTCTTTAATGTATAGACCAAATTTTATTTTCCCTTTTAAACAAAGCCTTCAGGTTGTTCCATATTTTCTTCTTTTAAATATCGATGTAGGAGAGAGGTCTTGACATAAAATTTCTCCAATTACAAGTGTAGAGAAGATACAATACCAAGTACTACTCGTATTGATGGAATTTTAACAATCGAGTATTTTTTTTAATGTAAAATCAATACCTTTTTCTTGTCCAAATCATTTCACCACTAGCCTTGGTTTAAACCTTTGTTTATTTTTCTTTCCTTCATGTTTTATTCAGGAAACCCACTTTTTCTTTAAGACCTTTTTCCTTTTTTCCATTCAACCAAATCCCACATTTTATTGCCATGTAGTGAATTTATCTCTTATTGCATACACATTTTCCATTTGATATTATTTTCTCCTTCACATGCTTTCTACAAACAAGTAGGTTCACCTTCATCATTCAACAAAATATACTCTGAGGAAGAATACCTTTGTGAAGGTCTATGTGTCCTGGTAGATCTACGAATTGATGAAGTTTGTGGTGCAATTTCTCTTAATGGATGTTGATTTTGATGTTCTCCTTGTTCTTCTTGTTGTTGTTCCTCATCTTCATTTTGCTGCCCATTATTTCCAAGAATGTATTATTGTAATGTTGGTTAATTCTCTTCTTGTTCTTGAATTTCAACAAAGTTTTGTGTTTCCACTTCTTTTTCAAGTGTATTAAACATTTTTCCTTCAATAAAAATGACATCCCTACTTCTGATAATTCTCCTTTTTACATGATCCCATAGCCGGTAACCTAACTCATTACCAACATATCCTAAGAAAACACATTTTAATGAATTTTCAAGAAACTTTGACCTTTGTTCTTTAGGAATATGCACATGGGATTCACAACTGAAAATCCTTAAGTGAGTATAATATAAATCCTTATCGGGCCATACCTTTTCGGGAATTCCACGATTAAATGAAGTTGTGTGAGAGTGATTTATTAACTAGCAAGTTGTGCAAAAAACCTCTACCCAATTTTTTTTAGGAAAAACAGAATATGACAATATACTTCTCACCTTTTCCATTATTGTCTGATTCATTCTCCCAGTTGTTTCATTTTGTTGTAGACTGCGAGGAACTATTTTGACATGATTTATGCCATGTTTACTACAATATTCTTCAAAGGCCTTAGAGAAATATTCCACACCATTATATGTTCTAATACATATCATCAATATGTTAGTCTCCCTTTTAAAAACCATATGAAATGTTTTAAAAATGTCTAATTTAACTTGATCTTTACTCTTAATGGGGAAATCCCACACCTTTCTTGATGCATCCTCAACAAATGCAACAAAGTAAGAAGCTCCTCCTACTGATTTTATATTAATCGGTCCACATACATCATAATGCATTAAATCTAATATCTCTGTATCCCTTTTAGGATTATTCCTAATAAATGACACCCTTTTTTGTTGAGCCATAATACAATGTTCACAAAATCTAAATTGTGTACCTTTCATCTTAGGAAAAAGAATTTGATTAGAAAGGATCTTAATGTCTGTTTTAGTCATGTTCCCAAGTCTTCTATGCCACAAATCTATTGTAGAATCCTCCTTTGCACTAGTATCAATATCCATCATTGATTTTAATGTGTAGAGAGTGCATATTTTCTTCCCTTTTGCAACAAATAATGAGCCTTTTACAATATTCCATCCTCCCTTACCAAACATTCTATGGTATCCTTCATCATATAGTTTTCCAACTGAAATCAAACTTAATCCAAGATGTGGTACATGCCTAACATTCTTAAGCAACAAACTACAACCATCTTCCATCTTTATTAAAATATATCCTATTCTTTGAATATTATAAAGACTTTTATTACCCAAGCAAGCCTTACCAATTATTCTAGATTTATAAAAAATAAAATTTTATTTACTTGGTGTAGCATGATAGGAGGATTTAGAATCTAAAATCCAATCACTATCATGATTAGAATAATAAAGGCATGCATATTCACAAGAAAAAATAATTAATACCTCATCTTCTGATGCAACAACAATAGTTTCTTCATTATTACTGTTATTATTGGCTACCTTTTGCTCCTTTTGATCTTCTTTTAAATTTCTACAATATTTCTTGATATGACCAAGATTTCCACTATGATAGCAAGATATTATTCCACACCTATATTTTGATATGCCTTTAGAATCTGATCTCATTGGTTTCCTATTCATTGTGCATCATTGGGAGTCATTCTCTAGACTTGTGTAGTCCTATCTATATCCTCATGTGTTGATGTGGGATGCTAGTACTGTATACTTGTGTTGTATCAAGTCTATAATTTTATTTTATCAAGTCAACAATTCTCATAGACAATAAGTACCCTATGATATGTATCTCCTTAACTGGATATGGGCTTGTGAGTTATATCAAGCAATGATCCTATTGAAGTTATCGTAAAAATTGATACTCATTCAGGTGGACCTCTATGTGTTGAGCTAAGGGAAACCTTACTTGGTAAAGTGGAAATACTATGTGATGTATTACTAGTCATGGTCATAGAGTGATATAAGTCTCCTTTAGGGATTAGCTACCTCTAGAGTGAATTACATTAGCACATGAGTATATGAACCAAGGTAGTATATATGATCATCAGTATGTGTGACAATTATTTTGAGTGTGATATGGAAAGATGGATAAATAAATAATACACATGTTGACCATGGAATAAATGATTAATGATAATGAGATAATCATAGAGAAAGAGAAAGGATTCAAATTCACCATGTATGACTCCAAGTGAACTTGAATTGTAAAGGATTCAGTAAACATTGAGTTGTAAATAAAGAAAGTAACAGTATCCTTCAATGGAACTTGGTAGGTAAGCGGTCATGTTCAGTTATGCTCCAGTTGCTATCATTTAGATCATAATCAGTTATCCTAGCTCCAACTTCCGTGATTGAAGGGAGTGTGGGTTCATTTTCTCACCTACCCTCATCAGTTAACTGATTGTAGAATAATTTAGTTATCCAAAGTTGCATTAATGATCTCTAGTGGTGATTTTCCCACATTGAGTTAGCTCCGGATTCAGTCTGAGTTGGTAGATTTGAATCCTATCTTTAGCATTCGAATTCTCCTATATGTACAACCATTGTATTCCATATTATTTATGGATTTATGAATATAATAATATTATTCAAATTTTGTCTCCATGTGTGTGCAATTTTGTCATGATTAATTGAAGAGTCTATGCTAAATTATTCTCTCTCTTCTGCAACATCCTCTTCTCATTTAAATTCATCTAGGTTGATGATCCTATGATTCATAGAATTTAACATGGTATCGGAGTGGGTATACATACGTGCCTCAAACCTTAAAAACTTCCATTGATGCACCAAAATCTATTGAGTTTACACATAATTCCTGGAATTATTTCATTTCTCCCTCTGGATTCTATCTGGAGAAGTCTATCCAGGTGTGATGTACTCAGAGAAAGTGCACATGTCGAAGTGGATATTGTTTGAGCTAAATTGATTCAAATCAATTTCTTTCGCAGTGTTTTTGTAGGTACAATTTCAAATTCGTAGAAAACTTTGAAGAGGTACGAGAAATTTATAGATCATCTTAGAAAACCTACCATATCTTGTTTGAAGGTTATTTCCATGATCTAAAATGGGTTTTCGCATAATTCAGTTTGAGTCTCTGGTTTGAGATATATGTTCAGTTGAATATCATAGGTTTGCAACAACTCACGTCTGTTTGTACCCTCTAGTTTGGATTTATATTTCTCACTCCATGGGATGAGATAGGTCAAGTTCCTTTTATTATTTGAAATATCTCTTTGATATCTCAAATGGGTCTTCGACGTAATTTGATTCTATTAACTGTAGAAGAAGGTGTGATTTAATTGGCAACATGATATCAATCACGTTTTTGAGTTTTTATTTAATCTTACATACATGATTGGATTTACATGTACAACTTCATGGATCCAAAGTTGTTCCTGAATTTGAAGAAGAAATTTGCAGAAACCTCTATTGTAAAACTTCAAAATGGATTTAATATCAGTTCCCCTTCTATCACCATTCAATTATGCTGAGTGGAAATTGCAGATGGTTGCATATCTTGAGAACCATGATCTCCTTAATGTGTCTTTTGGAGCTGGTAAAGAATATTATGAAGAGGAAGAAGATTGGCTAAATGACCGTGATAGAGCATAGGGAAGTATGGTTATGGTAATGTATTTTTATATGCATTATCTCATGGAATCTGTTGAGTATCCATTTGAGCTCTAGAGAAATATAGATAGATCCTTTCATGTGCAAAAAGAAGTAGATAATACCTAGTGAGAATCCAAATCCTCCTCAATTGTTATTTTTTCAAATGTCTCAACCTAAATTCTATCTGATGAAGTTAATTAATATGAAGATATAGCAAAATCTTCAACTCAATCAATTTGAAATGTTGAAATTCTCCTTGTAGTGAATCCTTCTCCTGTTGCTCCAAAAGTTTATGAGATCTCTGATATATCATCCAGAAGAAGACATTCCGTTCGGGTACATAGGGTACTCCCAAAAGCTGAACACCTTCAGAAAATGCTTCACACAAATAGATTACAGATCAACACACCGATGTTTGTCATGTGGTTAAAACCCTCGAGAGGGAAATAGTCCACGACCCCAGCCAAATAGCTACTTGGAGAAATTTATTATGCAAAATAAAGAAATTAACATGAGCTTCTCATAATCGATCAACTAGCCAAGGACCCTCTATGCTCTTTAAATAGAGATCATAGACCAATCAGGTGTTAAGCCATGGATAAATGGTAGGTATGATCTAAGAGAAGTTGAAACGTTAGATCACTCTATGTGTAGAACATATCGTGACCGTCGGATTAGAATATTTACAAATGCATACTAATGCATACTAAAGAAACACACTTTTACCTAACGGATATATTACACAAGTTGATCTTAACTAACTCCTAGGTGTCTAAATATCCTAACATCCCCCCTTAAGAACAAATTGGGATAGGATTGAAGGATTTACAAAAGTGACACTATTAGGAGAAGGAAGGAAGCATTAGAGCCTATCCCCCCTTAAGGACACATTCCTGAAATCCTAACATAGACTGAAGTTTAGAAAACTTCGCTTCTGTAAGAGACTTGGTGAAGATGTTTGCAACTTGATCATCTGTAGGGAAATAGAGAACTTCAATAAAATGATCATGAACAAGATTTCTGATGAAGTGCATGTGTAGCTCAATGTGTTTGCTGCGCTGATGTAGAACTGGATATTTGGCAAGCTTGATGGCACTTTGATTATCGCACCAAAGTGGAGTAGGCTGCTGCTGCTCGAATCCAAACTCTGAAAGGATCTGTCAAAGCCATAAAGATTCCTTATTGGCATTAACTACGGATTGATATTCTGCTTTTGCTGAAGAAAGAGCAAGAGCTTGTTGTTTCTTACAAGCCCAAGTGAAAAGTTCGGATCCTAGACTGAAACATAACCTACAATAGACTTTCGATCATCAAGATCGTTGGCCCAATCTGAATCAGTGAAACTAACCAACAAAGGTTTCCCCCCTATACTGTAATGAATCCCAAACTGAATTGTACCTCAAATATATCGAAGTATTCTTTTTGCTGCTTTCCAATGACTTTCATGAGGAGTTTGCATATAACAGGAAACATGACCAATAGCAAAGGAAAGGTCGGGACGAGAATGAGTCAAGTATAAAATACTACCAACAAGCTGACGATACAAGGTGGCATCTAATTTAGGTAGCTCTGATACCATGTAAGGTTTGTCGTTACACCAAAACCTGCAAATGTTGGTGAATATTTGAAACCTAGCACAAGGCCCTATCACCAGGAGTGGTATTTAAACCACTTGTTTTGAACCTGATACCTATGCTCTGATATCATGTTCGGGTACATAGGTTACTCCCAAAATCCGAACACCTTTAGAAACTGCTTCACACAAATAGATCACAGATCAACACACTGATGTTTGTCATGTGGTTAAAACCCTTGAGAGGGAAACAGTCCACGGCCTCATCCAAATAGCTACTTGGAGTAATTTATTATGCAAAAGAAAGAAAGTTACATGAGCTTCTCATAATCGATCAACTAGCCAAGGACCCTCTATGCTCTTTAAATAGAGATCATAGACCAATCGGGTGTTAAGACACAGATCAATGGTAGGTATGATCTAAGAGAAGTTGAATCGTCAGATCACTCTATGTCTAGAACATATCATGACCATTGGATTAGAATATTTACAAATGCATACTAATGCATACTAAATAAACACACTTTTACCTAACGGATATATTACACAAGTTGATCTTAACTAACTCCTAGGTGTCTAAATATCCTAACATCCCCGCTTAAGAACAACTTGGGATAGGATTGAAGGATTTACAAAAGTGACACTATTAGGAGAAGGAAGGAGGCATTAGAGCCTATCCCCCCTTAAGGACACATTCTTGAACTCCTAACATAGACCGAAGTTTAGAAAACTTCACTTCTGTAAGAGACTTGGTGAAGATGTCTGCAACTTGATCATCTGCAGGGCAATAGAGAACTTCAATAACATGATCATGAACAAGATTTTTGATGAAGTGCATGTGCAGCTCAATGTGTTTGCTACGTTGATGTAGAACTAGATATTTGGCAATCTTGATGGCACTTTGATTGTTGCACCAAAGTGGAGTAGGCTGCTGCTACTCGGATCCAAACTCTGAAAGGATCTATTGAAGCCATAAAGATTCCTGAATGGCATTAACTGCGGCTCGATATTCTGCTTCTACTGAAGAAAGAGCAAGAGCTTGTTGTTTCTTACAAGCCCAAGTGACAGGTCCGGATCCCAGACTGAAAACATAGCCTACAGTAGACTTTCGATCATCAGGATCGTTGACCCAATCTGAATCAGTGAAACTAACCAACAAAGGTTCCCCCCCATGTACTGTAATGAATCCCAAACTGAATTGTACTTCAAATATATCGAAGTATTCTTTTTGCTGCTTTCCAGTGACTTTCATGAGGAGTTTTCATATAACGGGAAACACGACCAACAGCAAAGGAAAGGTCAGGATGGGAATGAGTCAAGTATAAAAGACTACAAACAAGCTGACAATTCAAGGTGGCATCTACTTTAAGTAGCTCTGATACCATGTAAGGTTTGTCGTTACACAAAAACCTACAGATGTTGGTGAATATTTGAAACCCAACACAAGGCCCTATCTCCAGGAGTAGTATTTAAACCACTTGTTTTGAACCTGAGACCTATGCTCTGATACCATGTTCGGGTACATAGGGTACTCCCAAAATCTGAACACCTTCAGAAACCGCTTCACAAAAATAGATCACAGATCAACACACCGATGTTTGTCACGTGGTTAAAACCCTCGAGAGGGAAACAATCCACGGCCCTAGCCAAATAGCAACTTGGAGCAATTTATTATGCAAAAGAAAGAAAGTTACATGAGCTTCTCATAATCTATCAACTAGCCAAGGACCCTCTATGCTCTTTAAATAGAGATCATAGACCAATCGGGTGTTAAGCCATGGATCAATGGTAGGTATGATCTAAGAGAAGTTGAACCGTCAAATCACTCTATGTCTAGAACATATCGTGACCGTCGGATTAGAATATTTACAAATGCATACTAATGCATACTAAAGAAACACACTTTTACCTAACGGATATATTACACAAGTTGATCTTAACTAACTCCTAAGTGTCTAAATATCCTAACATCCCCCCTTAAGAACAACTTGGGATAGGATTGAAGGATTTACAAAAGTGACACTATTAGGAGAAGGAAGGAGGCATTAGAGCCTATCCGCCCTTAAGGACACATTCCTGAACTCCTAACATAGACTGAAGTCTAGAAAACTTTGCTTCTGTAAGAGACTTGGTGAAGACATCTACAACTTGATCATCTATAGTGCAATAAAGAACTTCAATAACATGATCATGAACAAGATTTCTGATGAAGTGCATGTGTAGCTCAATGCGTTTGCTGCGCTGATGTAGAACTGGATCTTTGGCAAGCTTGATGGCACTTTGATTGTCGCACCAAAGTGGAGTAGGTTGTTGCTGCTTGAATCCAAACTCTGAAAGGATCCATCGAAGCCATAAAGATTCCTGACTGGCATTAACTGTGGCTTGATATTCTGCTTCTGCTGAAGAAAGATCAAGAGCTTGTTGTTTCTTACAAGCCCAAGTGACAGGTCGGGATCCCAGACTGAAAACATAACCTGCAGTAGACTTTCGATCATCAGGATCATTGGCCCAATCTGAATCAATGAAACTAACCAACAAATGTTTCTCCCCTGTACTGTAATGAATCCCAAACTGAATTGTACCTCAAATATATCGAAGTATTCTTTTTGCTGCTTTCCAGTGACTTTCATGAGGAGTTTGCATATAACGAGCAACACGACCAACGGCAAAGGAAAGGTCAGGACGGGAATGAGTCAAGTATAAAAGACTACCAACAAGCAAACGATACAAGGTGGCATCTACTTTAGGTAGCTCTGATACCATGTAAGGTTTGTCGTTACACCAAAACCTACAGATGTTGGTGAATATTTGAAACCCAGCACAAGGCCCTATCACTAGGAGTGGTATTTAAACCACTTGTTTTGAACCTGCGACCTATGCTCTGATACCATGTTTGGGTACATAGGGTACTCCCAAAATCCAAACACCTTCAGAAACTGCTTCACACAAATAGATCACAGATCAACACCGATGTTTGTCACGTGGTTAAAACCCTCGAGAGGGAAACAGTCCACGGCCCCAGCCAAATAGCTACTTGGAGCAATTTATTATGCAAAAGAAAGAAAGTTACATGAGCTTCTCATAATCGATCAACTAGACAAGGATCCTCTATGCTCTTTAAATAGAGATCATAGACCAATCGGGTGTTAATCCATGGATCAATGGTAGGTATGATCTAAGAGAAGTTGAACCATTGGATCACTCTATGTCTAGAACATATCGTGACCGTCGAATTAGAATATTTACAAATGCATACTAATGCATACTAAAGAAACACACTTTTACCTAACGGATATATTACACAAGTTGATCTTAACTAACTCCTAAGTGTCTAAATATCCTAACACATCCGAACCTACATTGTTGAAGAAAAACTCACCTTCCATCCTACTCAATCATTCTCTAGTGATTCTTTTATTCTAAATCATGTGCAAAGTTTTCCAGTGAAAGCTCAAGGAGATGAAGATAAATTTGATTCCTCTCTGTCCAATCATATTGCTAATGTGTAGAAAATTGATACTTTGGATGTTTTGGAAGAAATATCATATTGTAGGAGTGATCCATTCACCCTCATTGATTTAGTGCTTCCAACAAATTCCTACATGATTTCTTGCACCAAAAATCAAAGTTTTGTTGAAGAAGGAGAACATAGTGCATCTACCATCTTACTAGCACACTTGGAACCTTTGTTCCTTATTCTTGGATATGATATCACCTTAATTGGTTCAAATTTCAAGATTCAAGAGCCTCCAGTCATGTTTGTAGTTGTTCTCATCAATTTTAGTGGGAAAAATCAAGCACCTCAAATCTCCTTCAATTCTGCTGCTGGGGATTCTATATCAGTTTCTTCTCATGAGTTTACTGATGTGCTCGATAGCGATTCATTGGATATTTTGGAAGCTATATTAATTTATGGATCTCCATGGTCCCAGGCTTGCTCCTCCTTCCTACATGATCACATGCACACTTCCTTATAGTGATACTATATTTGGAGACATCATGCATTCACCTAGACACTTTCTCCTCACATATGGAGATGATTCTACCTCACATGGTTCAATGTTCAAGGATGCAACATCTCAGTTTATTGGGGTTACCTCACATGGTTAGAATTCTCAAACACATTTTCTCTCTCATCAGTGTACCTCAGTTGAGCATATTCATGTTCTTCCAAAGAGGAAAATTCCTCCAAACATAATCCATCTTGCAGATGTCTATGTTCTTGATCAAGTTGAGCATATTCCTCTTCTTCCAAAGGGAAAAATTCCTCCACACATAATCATTTAGTTTGGAGAGTTTTGCATGCACAGTCCTAGGATACTAGAGCACACAAGGACCATCACTCTACAAAATGCATCTCTGTGGAGTAGTATTGTAGAAACATTGTTCACAACTTTTTAATATGAAAGCTTGATCCTGATTTTCTTGCTTTTTTTTTTTTGCGGGGGGGAGGGGGTGTTCCCATGAGGTTTTACCCATTTCCTCGGTTTTAATAAGAAGTTATTATTTTCTTCTTTTATATTTTATGGGTGACCTTTGGTCTTAGTTTCCAAGGCCTGGGTTGTCCAAAGTCAATATTAAGGGGGGGTGTTGGGATTATTATTAATCCTCTCTTTGACCACATGGCCTTACTATATATTTTCCTAGCTTATGAGGTATTAATCACTCCTCTAGTGTATGGGGGACACACCTAGGGGACATATACTTATTGCACCTAATTGCATGAGTTGAGGAGCCCCAGGGACCAATCCCTATAATTTAGGAACCCACTTTGAGTGCCACCAGTATTCTCCTTTAGTGGACCTTGGTAGGTAAGAAATCATGTTCAATTATTTTCCAGTTACTATTAGTTAGATCACAATCAGTTAGCTTAGCGCCAGTTTGCATGATCGAAGGGAGCGTTGGCACATTTTCTCACCTACCCTCATCAGTTAACATATTGTATACTAAGTTAGTTATCCAGAGTTGCATTAGTGAGCTTGAGTGGCAATTTTCCCACACTGCGTTAGCTCTAGAGTGAGTCTGAGTTGGTAGATTCGAATCATATCCTTAGAATTAAAATTCTCCTATATGTACAGCCAGTGTATTCCATATTATTTACTGATTCATGAATATAATCATATTATTCCAATTTTGCCTCCATGTGTGTGAAATTTTGTCATGATTAATTGAACAGTATATGCTAAATTCTTCTATCTTCTGCAACATTATCTTCTCATTTGAATTCATGAAGGATGATGATCCTATGCTTCATAGAATTTAACCGTATAAAATTTCATGAGAGATGAATACAAGGCTGTAATCTTCTAATATAGATAGGGTTGCATATAAGGCTGAAATTTTCATATCAAATTAGGGCTTCATGATTGCTCATGAGTTATGAAGATGGGGATGCATTAAATTATTTCATATGATATGATATGGGATTGATATATGAGTGATATGGAACTGATATAAATACGAATATAAGGATGCAAATCAATATATGAAATTAGAATGGGCTATGTTAAAACAATTAGTTAATATAGGTACATAACTCTGTAAATCATTATTAGTATACTGGAAGTATTCATGTGAATAAAAATTCATGAGTATGAAATGGTTCTAAGCATTAATAATTTGTCTTACAGGGAAAATCCATATGACCTGACCTAAAAGTAAAGAATAATATGAATGTGGAGTCATTTTGATGGCTGATCCTGAAAGAGAATATATAAGAAGGTTCCTAAGTTTCATAGGAAGAAGACATAATATAATCCCTAATACTATTATGAGAGACATGAGGACTCCTGAAGATAATTAAACTATCTTATTTACATTAATATGTCAAGAAGAGTTTCAGACATAGATGAGCATGAGACTCCTTTTTGGAGGACCCAAATTATGATTCTCACATCTATATGGTGAGAGGGGGAAACTAGATTTACTATCTCCTGAGGAACCAGTGAAATCGGTTGATGTGTATCTTGTTAAGATGATACCTACAAGATTATCATATGCAAAAGGAATCTAAGAACAATATTCAAGAATATTTTTATGAGTCTTGATACTAGAGGTGTGGCAGTCATAAAAGAATATTTTCCTTAGTCAAGGAAAATATGTAGTGAAGAGCCTGAAGAGTTTGAGAATGATGGGCTGTAATTCCATGGACACACATATGAAGATAAATTTGAAGTTTATTCAGATTTGGAGGATATAAAAAAATACTTTATTTGTACCTGATTAGCACCAGGATCGGTTATATGCTTTCCAATCTATTCATAGACATGTAAAACAAAGCATATGTTGTAGTATGAATATCTAATGAAGCTATGTATCCGGTTGGATATGTGTTATGATTAAACAAAATGAGATGAATTTTTACTTCGTTAAAGACAATGCAAAGTGAAATTTTAGTGCATAACTACTAATGATCAAATTGCAAATATGTGGACTCAACTGATGTCAATAATGAATTTGCGATACTTTCGAGACAAGCTTGGTATGGAAGAAAATCCATAGTAAATTAGAGAATGTCTCCCTTGTTGAGAGGGAGTGTTGATTACACAACATCAAGAGTAATTCTCCAGACTTGTGCAGTCCTATATATATCATCATGTGTTGACATGGGATGCTAGTACTATAGACTTGTGTTGTATCAAGTCAATGAATCTCATAGACAATACCCTATGAGATGGATCTCCTAACTAGATATGGTATTGTGATTGATATCAAGCAATGATCCTAATGAAGTCATCCAGAAAATGGATACTCATTTAGGTGGACCTCTATGTTTTTAGGTAACACAAACTTTACCTAGTAGAGTGGAAATAATATGTGATGTATTACTATTCATGGTCACAGAGTGTTATAAGTATCCTTTATGGATTGATTAGTTACCCCTAGAGTGAATTACTTTAGCATATCAATATATGAACTGAGGTAATATATATGATCATTAGTACGTGTGATAATTCTTTTGAGTATGATATGATAAGATGGATAAATAAATAATACACATGTTTACCATGCAATAAATGATTAATGATAATGAGATAAGCATAGAGAAAGAGAAAGGATTTGAATTTCCCATGTATGTCTCCAAGTGAACTTAAATTGTAAAGGCTTCAATAAATCCTCAATTGTAAATTAATAATGTATTAGTGAAATAAGGAATATATATTGGTGTTTCCAAGGTAAATTTTTGTGTTAAAATGTGCATGTGATTGATTTCAAGTTCCACTGCACATGTTAGACAAGTTAATGAGTTTATGTATTGCTTCTTATAATTCATATATGAGATTTATTTATGTGTATGCATCTAGGAATTTATTGAAATAAGTAATTAGAGTTAAGCTTAAGAAAGAGTATAAAAATTAACACTTCTAGTCTATGTATAATGGTTACCTTCATTTAATGTTTATACAGGTTGTGGTACCATATAGTGATGAACCTTGTCCACTAGGGTGGATGCATCACCAGCTTCTTGATTACCATGTGTGAAGTTAAATCTTGTTTAATTGAGAATTTCTTTTATCTTTTATTAACTAATTAAAATATTTTTAAATGTGTGTGTAGGTCGGTTCATTCACTTTCATATCGATAGTATCACCACCTCACTTTTAACCATTTTTTATTTGTGCCTATTATTTTCCCCAAGCTACATTGCTAGTCCAACCTATGTCCAATTTTCCATGGCTCTTGGGATACCAGTTTCATTCCCTAGGAAAATTTCCTATGGGGTTGTATATCCACCCATCCTTCTTACTAGGAATATTTAAATTAGTGCAGACACAATTTGTTCTCTATCCTGCATGGGTTAGATCTAGCACAAAACAACACAACGATGTATCCTTTCCCTGTATGACTGAACTACTTGAATCCTTTAATCTCTCCTTACCTTGAATTCAGATGGTTGTCCTTGTTTTGTAGATCCTTATGCAGTCGGATGTACCTACAAATGATGTAGGAGCATCCTTCTCTCCATTCAAATTCCAAGCTCAATGCTTGACCAAACCTGGAAAGGGTCTTCAATTTTGAATTGATGGTCTTCGAACCATCACATTGTAATTAAACCTATGTAAAATATGTGATTCTAGATGGATAATGACTCAATTGGGTGAGTCACTGGGTGAGTGATGAGTCATTGATGATACATGTAACAGAATCCTTATCTAATGGCAACGATTCATAGGATGGGTTTGATAGTTTGAGTTAATTAAGCATGTTGTTGAGTGTATTGAGTATCTGAACCAAAATGGTTCATAAATCCCATTGTGTATAAATATGTAAGCCTACAAGGCATAGAGAGAGAATACAAAGAGAATAGGAGTAGTAGAGAAAGAGATACATAGGTCAGTAGGGCCTGTAGGAATCAAAGAAGAGGCCAATTAAAGATGTACCAGGCCTAAGGAGATCAAAACATAGGTTATGAGACAATTATGAATGTATATTTTCGTTGTGTGAATGAAAAAGTCTATTTTGGCATATCTTTGTGTGTATGAATGAAATTATGTCTGAACAAGTGATTTCATAAGCATATGTATGAATGCTTGATCAAATATTTGTTAATAGTTGATAAGCATGTGTGTAAATTTAGGGCTTTTGAGAGGGAGAGAAACATAGATTGATTGATCAATTCCCTGATCAATCGAATGAGAGTTAGATTTATAATCCATTGAGGATTTCATGAATGAAATGTGTGTGCAGAGTAAACTTGTTGCAGGGTTCTGGATCTGTAGATCGATCACTGTAAGGATTGATGAAAACTAAGATTCAACCTTCTGCATGCTTAGATGGTCAAGATCATGGAAGGAGAAAATACATAGCTGAAAACTGATTCCGCAAATAAAATTTATGCCTAAGATAACCATAAGATGATACTCCATACGCTTGATGATTGTGTGGTGGAGATAGATCTTAGAGAAGATCAATGGTCATGATCAAATTCTGTAAAGAGAAAGTACGAATCCACAAAGTTAGCTCAAGATCCACAATCTGCAAAAGATCGACGGTCGAGAGTGAGGCCGTAAAGAATTGACGATGCGGAAGAGTTGAAGTGAGAGAAACCCAACTTCGAAAAAAAATAAGTTGGAACAAAGATATGGTTTCCGCAATCCACAGTGGAAAGGGAAGTGGGGAACGGTGCATGCGAAAGGAGAATTGTGGATGCAGAAGTGCAGAAGTTTGAAAACTAGATAAGTGACTTTTCCAATTTTCGCATTCCGCATTGAAGGAAATGTAAATGTAGAAATATCATTGTGGAAGGGAGCATGCAGAAAGATTGGAATTCCGGAAAGTTGGAAGGTGGAACAAATAGTTGCAAAAACCCAAAAATTCAAGGATTTGGGTTGCGGAAGAAGGTTTAACACAACAATTTGGCTGCTAGGAAGGGTTTAAAGTCCCTCCATGCTCTGAATTTCATGTGTTTAATCTCAGAGGTGGGAAAAAGTATACCACCAAGGTGGGGTTGGCATCAAGTTTGGTATCAGAGCAGAACAAGGATTTTGCGTAATGATTATCAGAGCCAAGAGGTAAACCAATTTCTAATTTTCAATTCATTTTAAAATTGAAGACTAATAATTGTGTTAAGAGGGTTAGTCAGGTGAGAGTAATCAGAATTGATTTAAATTGTAGATTGAGGATGTGTGGTTTAAATTGATGTTAGCCATAGGAGAGTGCAGATGAAAAAGATCAAGAAGAATATATTTTGAAGTTATTGATGGAGATGTTTTCATCCAACTATACAAGTGAAAATTCTAAAGGTATGGACTGTTTGGTGTTTGTATTTTGACTCTGGTTATATGAATTTATTAGGAAAGGTTTGATAGCAGCAATGGAAGCTAGAGGATATGTATCAAGGATAAATGTATTCTTGATAAAAAGTTTGTGAACTCTTAGAGGAAAGAGGAAGAAGTGGAAGAACCTGAGAAATCCAATAGAGGTTGGACAATAGAGGACTAGTACATGTTCTCAAAACATAGGAGTGGATCTTCAAAATCCAAGAAGAGCAAAGGAGATTCTCAAAAGGTTCTAGTGAGAGGACCAGATATACCAAAAGGACAAGCTCAAGGAGATATAGCTTGTTGAGTTACAGAAGACAGGTATGGAGACTTGTTGAAGGTGAAGTCTCAGTTAGAGTCCACAAGGGAACATGATGAAGTTCAGAAAAAAGGAGAAGGAGACAAAAACAATGACTACTGAAGGTCATTCCAGGGGTTCATAGAAAAGAACACCAAAAGAAAGAAGAAAGATATTCAAGAAGGATGTAGAAAATAATTGCTAGAGTTAGTAAAATACATTTTGTGCTTTGAGAAGCATATGAAAGCAGCTGCTAAAGAAGAAAACTAGAGATATGGTTGGATTATGAAAAAACAGTGAGATGACATTCAGTATAGGTGAATCCACAACAAAATATGTTTGTTGGATTTCATGGGGGCTTCACTTGTTGACCAATATCCTATCGCGTTAGTTCATATTGTGGGTTTTTAAATTATCAAAAATCGAACCAATATATTGTAGGTATTGGCGGGATGAGGGGTTTAAGGTCGGGGTGGGTAGGGTGGTTTATAAGGATTGAGGTATAAAAAGGGGTGGGGAGGAGGTTTTAAGTATTGGGAGGGGGTTTCAAAAAAAAGAGTTTGGGTCAATATNTCTTTAATATACTATGATCGCACGTGTTATGTGAGAGGTTCACTAAGTGAACTCCCCATGTTGGATTTAAGAAAGAACTTAGAGAAGTTGAATCTAAGATGGATGTTTCATATTGCGAACCTAAACATGGTCCTTTTCTTGGAGAAGATGATGAAGCAGAAAAGAGAGACCAATTGAGAGTCTCATGAATTCTGTAAAGAGTACAGATCAACTTATAGAGGATATGACTATGAAGCCAAATGTGACCAAAATGTCTTATGTTTTTGAGATTGATGATTTGTTTTTTATTACAGGTTTTGTTGCAGATGATGGGAAATCTTTTGAAACTGTCTTAAAATTTGATGAAGCCATATATGATGAATAAAGTCTCTCAAATGAGGAAAGGTTTGAATTATTGCAACAAAAGGAACTCATTGATGAGTTTCTTGATGGAGGAACATAGTCAGTTGAAGATGATATGAAGATAAAGGAAGAAAAATAAATGTGCAAAGACATTTCTATAAGGCATAATCAAGATTGTATTTTGATGAAGGAGAGAGTTGAAGAGTCACCTTGGACTATCATGAAGTCTGAAGAATTAGGTGATGGTTAAATGGATATGATGTTGTGTTCATACCAACATAATGGGGGGATGTCAGAGGAAATATCAACATGGAATTTAGAATCTCATGTTTTTGAAACTTATTATTGGTGTATGTTTGCAGGTTTTGAAGAACACTTAAATGATGTGTCTATGCAGGTTGTGAAGCATAGGATAGATGCTTTGGGGAAGAAAGGAAAAATCAGAATGATACCATTGACAGAAGAATATGCTCATTGTTGTGAAGCAGAACATAAAACCATCTAATAAAAATATGGTGGAGAAGAGGGACTAGCTGAAATTCTCGTGAACTCTTGGGAGAATTCAGATCAACAAAAGAATATGCTGATAAGAGGGTCAATGGGAGATAAAAATTTCAATATTTTTGAAATTAATGAATTGTGTATATCTGCAAGAATAACATATGATGAACCTTGTGATGTTGTACCAGAGGTAAAAGAAGAACAAGGAGAGTATCCATGTATTCTTGACATGTACCAAAGCCAGAAGTTTGTTCTGGGATTGAAGCACGAGGTCACATGGTCTCATGGAGATAAACAAAAGAGAACACTTGCATATTTGGATAGTGGTGTTGCTGACAAATAGGGGAATAAATATGTCATGACACGGGAAGATACTATATTGTCTCAAAAGGGTGATAAATATATAAAAGAACTTGTTGTTGCAGAGTTGGTTAATGAAGACAAACGAATATTTTCTAACCTTAGAAAATATGATGAAGAGTTAGAAACGTTAGAAGATTAGTTTATCAATCCAAGGATTGATAATGATGATTGCTTAATTTTTGATTGCATCATTAGAAAAATAGAAGGTAAAAACACCAGATTATCTTGTAATTTAGTGGATAGCAGTAGAGAGTCAAGAGAACAACAAAAGTTTCAAGAAAAGAAGATGCAAGTGTACCAGCCAAAGGATAGTCTAGACATGGAGATTAAAGAACTAAGGTTGCTGATGGTGAAGATGTCTCAAAGAAGGAATGAAGAAAGAATGAAGGATTACATTAGAAGAGCAAATAGATAGAACAATGGAAGAAGACAGATGACAGAATAAGATTGTAGAAGCAAAGCTAGTGGAGCATTACAACAGAAAATTTGGAAACTAGGAGAATTGAAGATGACAAAGACAAACCTACATGATAAGATGGACGATCAACTACAGAATAGAGTTTTGGGTCCAGGCATACTGAATATGGAAGGTTATGACCAGGAGGTCATATTTCTTTCTTCCTGGGGATTCTAATGCAGGAGCATCCTTCTCTCCATTCAAATTCCAAGCTCAATGCTTGATTAGACCTGGAAGGGGTCTTCAATTCTGAATTGATGGTCTCCATACCATCACATTTTAATTAAACCTATGTAAAATATGTGATTCTAGATGGATAACGATTCAATTGGGTGACTCACTAGGTGAGTGATGAGTCATGTAACAGAACACTCATCTAATGGAAGTGATTCATAGGATAGGTTTGATAGTTTGACTTAATTAAGCATGTTGTTGAGTGTATTGAGGATCTGAACTAGAATGGTTCATAAATCTTATTTTGTATAAATATGTAAGCCTATAAGGAATAGAGAGAGAGAAGATAGAGATAATAGGAGTAGTAGAGACAGAGATACAGAGGTCAGACGGGCATGTAGGAATCATAGAAGAGGCCAATTAAAGATGTATCAGGCCTAAGGAGATCATAACATAGGTTCTGAGACAATTTTGAATGTATAGTTTCGGTGTGTGAATGAAAAAGCCAATTTTGGCGTATCTCTTTGTGTATGAATGAAATTCTGTCCAAATGAGTGATTTCATAAGCATATGTATGAATGATTGATTAAATATCCATTAATAGTTGATAAGTCTGTGTGTGAATTTAGAGCTTTTAAGAGGGAGAGAAACAGAGATCGATTAATCGATTATCTGATCAATTGAATGATAATTAGATTTATAATCCATTGAGGATTTCATGAATGAAATGTGTGCGCAGAGTAACCTTGTTGTAGGGTTCTGGAACTATAGATCGATCACTATAAGGATCAATGAAAACTAATATTTAAGGTTGTGCATGCTTGGATGGTTAAGATCATAGAAGGAGAAAATCCACGGCTGAAACTTGATTCCGTAAATAAAATTTATGCCTAAGATAACCATAAACTGATAGTCCATATGCTTGACAATCGTGTGGTGGAGATAGATATTAGAGAAGATCAACGGTCATGATCAAATTCCACAAAGAGAAAGTATGGATCCGCAAATTTAGTTCAAGATCCGCAATCCGCAACAGATCGAAGGTCGACAGCGAGGCTGCAAATGATCTACAGTGCGAAAGAGTTGAAGTGCAGGAAACCCAACTTCTAAAAAAATAAGTTGGAACGAAGATCCAATTTCCGCAATCCACAGTGGAGAGGGAAGTGTGGAAATGTGTATGCTGAAGGAGAATTGTGGATGCAGAATTGTGGAAGTGCAGAATTTCAAAAATTGGAGAAGTGAGTTTTTCGATTTTCACATTTCATATTGCAGTAAAGGTAAATCTAGAAATCTCGTTGCAGAAGGTAGCACGTGGAAAGATTGGAATTGCGGAAAGTTGGAAGGTGGAACAGATAGTTGCGGAAACCCAAAAATCCAAGGATTTGGATTATGGAATAAGGTTTAACACAACAATTTGGTTATCAGGAAGGGATTAAAGTCCCTCCATGCTATGAAGTTCATGTGTTTGATCTTAGAGGTGGGAAAAATTATGCCACCAAGGTGGGGGTGGAATCAACAAAGATCACAAAAAACAAGACAAAAGATGAGAGCAACAAGATAATTCAGTGATCTATACTAATGACCAAGGAAACTAGTAATAAATAATCAATATCGACATGTATCATTTATGGGAAACGGAAACATGTTTGTATTAAAAACAAGAAAAGAAAGCCACAACCAAATCCTTGATGTTGTATCTTTTTTTTTTACAAAATCCTTTGACTCACTCTGACACACACACTACAAACTATGCAACATCTCACTCATGTCCACTCACAACTAAGTTCAAGCAATTCCATCATGGTAACCTTGTTCTTATTTATGATAGGAAGTTTTTAAATCATATTGGTAAGCTTCAAACACACTCGATAGGACCATATATTATTAATTGTGTTACAAATGTGGGTACAGTTCAGTTACAAAATAAATATGGTATACCCCTTAACAGTTTAGTAAATGGGAGTCAGCTAAAACATTATCAGGATAGTTGTATATCTCTCGGTTGAGTTTGTCAAAAAGAAAAAAAATGTTTGTCGAGGTCTGTATATAAGCCATGATTTGTTTTTCGAAGTCTTGTATATTTACCATAGTTTTAGTGTCTCCTTCAAAGTTATCTATCTGTCAAAGTTAGTTATGGGTCGCACTGGAATTTGGAAACGTGATTTTATATCAAGACTACAATTAATGCATGTTAAGTAGATTCTTTTATGGCAAGTAGAGTGGTGTATTTAATGGAAACTTGTCATAAATGACTAAAAATATTTTAGCATGTGAATGTATTGGCCACCACCTTTTCTAATTATTTCTAAAGGTCAAGTCAAATTAACTACCCACTTGATTAGACTGATTTTCTGCACATGTAGATCTATTTCAACATCCAAAAGGGATTCAGTTGTCTCAATGTTTCGAGTGTGAAGTTGAGCAAGATATCCATCTGCAAATAGCTATTATGTGTTGCAACATTTCGCAATGGAGATCCCTCTATCAATCTATAGAACTATTCAAGGATTTGCTATAGAAATCCCTCTTTCCATACCTATTTTCTAGAAAGCACCAGAGGATGTGTTGTGGCAATACCCTTTGAATCCACCGAGGAAGAAATGAACGATTGGTCAGGAAGTTCCTTCAGAGTAGATATTTAAAGCTACCCATGATGTTGAAGTTTCTGGGTCTGTATTAGCGACCATACTATCACAATATATTCCACCCTAGAAAGATGTTGTTGCACGTCTAACCAGTAGGAAGTATTCCAAGTATCCACTGTTAAATCTGATCATCCTGAAAGGATTTCATGTGACGATATACATCATGGATAATTGGAAGAAATTATCGTTCTCTAACCATGATTTGAGGAAGTTCTTGAATTTTACATGTCAAAGTAAATGACAACGGTGCAACTAGTGGAAGGTTTTCCTATTCAGCTGGAATAGATGGATCGGTCTTGTGGGTTAGAGAATCTGGGAATTATGTTGATGTTGTATATGCCCCATTTGGGTCGAACTGTTGAATTCAATACATGCATGAAGCATCTGCTGATTTATTTTTATGGGGGTTTCTATGTTTGGATATCTGTATTTCTGTTGATGTTGACATCATAGCTACTATCACAAGTTTACCCAAGGTAGGACTTGATCCAAAACCATTATTTGCTAGCAAGGAGCAATACAAAATCCTTGTGGATCAGATGAAGGAGAAGTATAATATTACATGAGATAAGAGGGGATTTGATATAGCCTCTATTAATGATCACGGTGTCATATTTGCAACTAAATTTTTTTCAAGTAAATTACTATGGAATATGTGACCAAACTAGTGCTCTTCTGGCACCATCACCGTAGTAGAGAAATGTGTTGCAAGAGTTTAGATGAATTGGGCAATGTTTCTGCTAAATGAATTACTAGCTCACACCATCAATATGCAGGAGAGAGGTACACCTTTTACGTATTCTTGGTCACTCATTTTGTTTCCTTTGTCGCATGGGAAGAACCACCCAATTACCAAGGGATGGGAGTGAATGTATCGTATCGCAAGGCTCAGTATAAAAATCCATGGTTCAATGATAATTGTCGGTGACAATAGGAGATTAACATTGAATTCTATATGCACATTGATTCCTTAAGGCGTCATATTGGGAGTTAGACAAACATTATTGTTGCGACTCTAGAATGATACCGAAATATCATCAACTTTACCGCAAGGACTCATCATATTTATATTTAGTCGAGGAGATATCCCCAACACCAATGGTTAACTACTGCTTTTCAATTATCAGAGGAAGAGATTGATACAATATTTTATGTTTGGCTAAAGGACTGGAAGCAACTTGTCGTAGTTGATCAGTTGTCTTCTAAAACTAAGCCACAATAGAGGGTACATATAGGACACATCTAGGGGGGAACAATAATAAGAAAAAAAACATATTTATCTCCACAATAGTGATGAAGAATCGAGTGCTACCCCAAGGGATCTAGATTTGGGAGGCAAGTGGAGAGCTACTGACTTACCGAAAAAAGGGAAGGAAGAATCAAAAGGCCGTAAAGGACTCCATGCCTATCATTTTAACTTATGATGACTATAAAATGTTAGCAGATAGAATGGATGAGGTTTCTAATGAGACACACTAGAAGATTGACAACCTATATACTGAGTCATTTGAGGCAGTCATTGAACTTGTTCAAAACCCGTGAAAGAAGTAAGATTCACAGTCAGTAAGAAGCTGACCCAGTCACATGAAGTTGGCCCCTCTATTGATCGTCTAGCTGAAGTCCAAACATCACAACAACATTGTAAATTCCAGGTGATACCTAAAGTGCTAGATTTAGGCATAGTGGAGCTGAACAATACTATACAAGATGTTTCTTTTGTTGGGTTAGACATGTATATGCTACCGATGTTTACACTGCACAACATTAAATAGGAAACAATTGAGTAAACTAAGGCACTGGAGCATGCAATGTATGACCAACTAAAGAAATAAAATAACTGGCATGTATTTTATTACAAAGTTGGATGGAAAACAAAGAAAAAAAATAGAGAAGTGGAAACAAGATATGAAGCAAGTAGGGAAAAATGTTGCTCTTTCCTGTGAGGAAGTTCTAGAGGTCGGGGTCACACCTGACATGATTGTTGAAGCTTGTTTATTCAATTTAAAGGAAGTTGATAATGACTTCCATCAAAATATTTCAGAATTAGAAGCTAAGATTCTCCCCTGTACTCCTTCTAAAGTACTAGAAGCGAAACGAAGGAAGGTTGAAGAAGATATGCGACACATTCAGGAGGCTGAGGAACTTTGTGCCAAGGAATATAAGCAGGCTTCCTAGGAATGGGAGGCCTTGATGGATGATGTGGAGATGAAATAACTAATAGGGACACTTCATGCTGTAGAGACAAGTCTGGCCAGTCAACAGACCTCATTAAGAGCCTTATCGTTGGTTGATAAGATGAGTAAGGCTTCTGAGATTAAGGTGTTGTAGGAGAAAGTTTCCAAACTCTAAACACAACTGCAAACAAGAAGAGACTGTGTTGCAAATATTCAAGAAGAAGAAGACCAGGTAATTGAGATCATTCATTCAGTCCATGTTGAGGTGAGCCAAGATTTAGATACAAATCTAGTGGATGTGTCAAAACATCTTGGTTCTAAAATTCATTGAAAAAGTTTCCATGGTTAATGTAGATGTTCAATGACAGGCCGAGGACATGACGAAAGTATTTCAATATTTTCAAGATAAATTGAACACGTCGAAGGGTTCTGTCTGAAGTGGATCAGTATGAGACACATGTGATTGGTGGGGGCCTGTTAGCCCTAGGAAATTTGGTTAATTCCATTGTATAAGTTTTGGAGTTGGTCGAGGTGTGACCGGGGTTGTGTCAGAGTGGGTGTTGAAATAGCCAGCTTCAAAATTTTGGGCATTTTTTCGAGAAAAAGTAATTCTATTTATAGAGTTTGATGGTAAATTTGGTGAGTTAATAGAAGTTTTTTCCACTTTTACGTAGTGGGTGCGGGATGTAAACTAAACTAGTAGATCCTATAAGACTGTAATGGGTTGGTATTTTTGGGGTTGGTTGAGGTGAGGTTTTGGTAAGATATAGTCTGTAGTATCGATAGAATGTTTTTGTACTATTATGTCAAGGATGAATAAGAGTTGTGAATATATTTTCAATATACAAGTTGTGTGCACGAAATCAATGTAATGAATATTACAGATGAATATTTGCAGACTATGTGCACAAACTAAAGCATTTGATTTACGAATATTTTTAATTAACAAGTGATTTTATAGTTTTTCCCATTTGGGTTTCCACATTGAACTTGTGTCCAATGGTGCATGATAAATGTGTGTTTTCTGTATTGCTGCAACTTTTGATAATGTGTTATCTTTTGAATAAGTAATCAAACTGACAAATCTTCAATATGTTTTTCATATGGTTGTAAAAATGGGTTGTGATATACTTTCATGGTAGTTATTATGTTGATTCCATTTATGTCGATGTCTACTAAGATAATATTACCTTCTCCATTGCATGAAACCTAGTTCTTATAGATCCTATAGGTATATCTTGTGAGACTTCACTTTTGTTGTAGGTGTTCCCGATAAGGTTAATTCCACTCGAATGGTGCCTTGGATTTTGTTGGTTTGCTCAAACTTGAACATGGGTTAGTCAATATTTAGCGAACATGCACCCACACACATCCATAGGTCACCCCCTACCACTAACACCCCCCTCCACTCTCTCTCTTTCACTCTCACACACACATCCCTATTTATCCCACTATGACTAACAACCCCCTCCTCTCTCCCTCTCCCTCCCCCACATTCCCCCTAACTCATACTAACCCACCCTCTTCCCTATTTATCCCCCCCCACCCCAATCTCTCTTGCTCTCACACACACATATATCTATAGGTCTCCCCCTAATATTAACACCCCTCTCCTCTCTCTCTCTCTCTCTCTCACACACACACACACACACACATTCTAATTATCACCTTACCACTAACACCCTTATGTATCCCTCCAAACCCTTAACCCTTTCTATCTACCTCTAACCCTTTAACACCCCCTTATCATTCTATATCTAATCCCTTATCCTGCCCCAACCCTTTAATGTTATCATCACCAAAGAAAGTAATATAGATGTAATTTTAAATACCGCATGTGTGTTTTAGTGAACAAAAATGTGTGCACATTTTAATCCTGAACAAAAATGTATATGGTTATGATTACATATGATCCTAACCTCCCCAAATTCCTATTCCATCGCCTATACAACACCTAAATACCCCCACATTAATCTAATCCCTCCTCTCTTTCTCTCCCTTACACACACATAGACACCCATTCACATCCACAAGTCACCCTATACTACTAATACCCCCACCTCTTCACCTTAACTCTTACTAACCCACCCCCTCCTCCTCTCCCTAGCTATAACCTCCCCCTTCTCCTCTCTCTCCCCTTCCCTTCTCTTCTTTGTTACCTCTCCTTCTCTCTCTAACTCTTAGTAACCCCTTCTCCACTCTGTCTCACTCCCCAACCCCTAACACCTAACACCCCCAACCTGTAATCTCCCCCCCACACACACATCTATAGGTATCCTCCTACCTTTAACCCCCCATCCTCCTAATTCTCTCTCTCCCCCCCACCTTCTTATCCATTACCTCTCCCTCTCTCTATANCTCCACACCTATACCCCCCTTTCTCTCTAATCACCCTAAGTTCCTCCCAAAACCTCTAGCTCCCCCTCCTCTCTCTCTCCTCCATAACTCTTACTAACCCATTCTCTCATTCCATAACTCATCCAAATACACCTAACCTACACCCCCTATATGTTCCCAAACCCTCTATCTATTATCTCTCTCTCTCTCTTTCTCTCTCTCTCTCTCTCTCACACACACACACATCCCTAAGAGTCTTAAAACAAGGGTTAGGGGGAGAAGAGGTTAATACTTAGGGAGTGATTTTAATGCATTTTAAACATTTAATGTTCCCTTATCCATGGAACCACCTTCTTAAATGATGCTAAACGTTACTCGAGCAAAATGTGTATGTGTTTTTGTTAATCATAACGTGTATGTGTTTTCACTTTGTATAGACAACGGCAGTCCCTATCCAAGAAACACTCTAACGCATTTCAAGGAAATTACATAGTCCACGCATAATTTTAGGTTTCAGATAGTGCATTCACTCTCTTTATTACAAGAACAACACACAAATTGTTTATTGCATTAACCATATCCATCAAAAGTGTCTAAGGATTGGTTCAAGCACCGAATACTTTGGAAAAGGTTCAAAAATTCAATAGAAAACACAATAAGCCATCTCCAATTCTTCACCAATAATTTTCTTACAATTGAGGAGCATCAAAGGAAATATTTCATTGGTCGTTTTTTTGGAGTATCTAGACACAATTGAGCAAAAAAGAAACCAAACTTGAATAAATTCCCATTGGGGAGAACCATAGAGCATATCCATCATTGTGTTTCTTGCAATTTAGGAGAATCAAAAGTAATATTTCATTGGTCATTGTGGTGGATTATCTAGACACAATTGAGAAAGAAACATATCAAGCTTGGGGAAACTCCCATTGAGGAGCACCATAGATAAACTCCAACATTGTTTTTCTTGCAATTGAGGAGCATCAAATTCAATATTTCATTGGTCATTATAATGGATTATCTAGACACAATTGAGTAAGAAAGAAACCAAAGGAGTTGTGAATGGGGCTTATGAAAAATTTATTGATACTTAGTTTTATTAGTTTCTTATTTTGTAGGTTTTAAGTGTGATAGTAGATTGTGTGGATTAGGTGCATCACTCACATGATTCCACATGCAATTTATTATAATTCGATTGTCATCAAGAACAACTTGTAAATGTGCATTGTTGTGAACGCAATCTAACATTGTATATACAATTGGATCATGGTCAAGAACAATTAAATGTACATTGTTGTGCATTGTTTTCATTAGATAATGTTCTAATTGTGCATTTTTCTCAAATTTATAACTAATATATCCATGCGATCATAAAATCTATAAAAAATTGGAAACATTAAACATAGAAATATTATTGGCCACACATGTATGATCACACATAATACTGAACTATGAAAATGTTAAGAGCCAATATGAAATATAAATTATATCATGGAAGTTATAATACAAATATACACATTCCTTAGATTCCCCGTCAATGTATGTGTATCAAAAACATCAATTATGTACATGTCAACAAAATTACATATTTCCTATACCACGCATCAAATCTCTAACTTCCTCTTTTACAAAAAAAGTGTAGATATGTCCTAGATTAGCACATCAAAACTCTAACTACCTCTTGTTATTTCCTAAGTGTGATGCTTGTTGTATCTATCCATGACCACTCTGCATCTCATGTGGTTGCAAGTCAAAGATCGTATTTCTTGATCACGTAACTGGACTAATACTAAAGCACTAATAAACTTTGAAAAATTAAAATATGGTTCAATTACATAAAACAAACACTCACTGAATCCATTCAGGGTATGGATTCTTGTGGTGTCCTCCTCCTTCCTACAAGCCTCTCTATAATGGTGATGTGTGAATAAAATAAACTATGTCAACTATATTCAAAATTATCAATATGTATACATGATAAAGTACTAACCAATTTTGTAATTAATGAACATCTCACCGAAAAAATATGTTGTGGGGTAGGATACTGAGTTTCTTCAGTATCAAGTGGATCCATAGGTTGAACATCCACCTCGTTCGCATGCATTAATGGATGAGAGTGAGGCTACATTCACCAAATGCTAAAAATTTAGACATCATGCATGTGCATACACAATACAAATGAACTATACATTTACAAATATTCAAGTAGATACATTTGTGTGTCTTATCCCCCCATTGTAGATCCAACATTAACTACAACATCAAAAACCTCTCTAAGGTATGGCATGGAGGATTCTCCATCCTGATGTTATAAACATGCGACGTTAAGAAAAACAAGTCATGGAGTGAATTTAAAGCTAACCGTCAACTATCATCGAAGGCTATGTGTACATCACCATGGAATTAGTAGGTCCATGATCATGGAAACCCACTCTTTTTATAGAAGAGGGTCATCTAGTGCAGAAAACACCCTTCTCTACATTTAGACTACGAGGAGACCAAACCAAAGCAGTGGTTCATGGATTTTCATTGATGCCTACAGTCATAGAGTGTTGTCATCGTTAGACCTAGACATTAATGGATGAAACAATATGTATTGAAAACATAACATGTTGTAATATACTTTATCTTCTTGGGACATATATTTCCCATGGGAGGGATAGTTGCCGGCAATTTATTTCCCCTTTGCAGATCTAGATAACACCTACATGCTTAAAAATTATAAATATTAGCAATCCATAAAGGAGTACAGTAAGAAAAAAATAATTTGAACAGGATTCAGTCATTGACCATGTACTTACATTCTTGAGGTAATCATAGAAGCCACCTGGGGGGGTTCACTGAGATCAATGCCTCCCGTATCATGTTCAAAATGTGGTGCCTGTAACTTCAAAAATTGTAATTCTTCAGTGTAAAATTTGTACAATTTTAAATTTTAAATTTTAAATAGTTCATGTTGTTATTTGTCATACACTAGTTTTACATATTTCATTGCTTAGAGATGTCATTATACCATGTGTATTTTTCTAAAGATATTTTTATTGTAATTATGATTGCAGTAGCAGCCGTGGACCATAATGCAATGATTGGTCATTTGAGAGATACTGGTGTGGATTGGATGAGTGGATATGAACTCTGCCTCTCCTTGTCAACATCGTTAGAGTCCATTGTAGCCACTATTAACAGATCCAAAAATGTGTTATAGCATAGAATTGTACAAAGAGAGAAAATGGAAATAATATGCTGATATGTTGAGCGATAATGACATTAAGAAGCTGAAAAAAACCAAAGAAAAAATATATTAACAATTTAGAGTGCCTTGGACAAATAACATTCTAGAGACTAGCATACCACATATTTCAATTGAGTGGTGCATTTTTCAACCAATCAAATATCACTAGATTCACATATGGTACATTGTTTTTAAGATCCTCCCACATAACAATAGGGAAGTACCATTTTACTTTTTCCATAAACTTTATACAAAGTTTGTGATGGGAAAACATGTAAACTATTTTGACATGTTCGGGTTCTAGGGCACTCGTAGGGGGGTGCCCCAAAACTTTCCCAATGCTAGGAATATTTATATTGATCGATAGATACCTCCACTTTGTAACCAGCTACTGATGTCAAAAATCCCTCTTGGACATGATATGGTTCCCTAGACACTCGAGGTGTTTCTGATGCTAACTCAGATTATTTCCCACCACAACATAGATATTGAACAAGTAGGTCCCTCTTCCTATGATGGGGTAAATCCATCATCTTCCTATGGAAGAGGACCATATATTTTTGGGGATACACTAGTAGAAAATGAGAAATTAATGACTAAAAAATGACTAAAATTAGGCTATAAATGACTATTTTTGAGTCGGTGACTAATAGTAGCAAATTTCCACTATATTATAGCTAGTCGTATTTCACTAGTCATTAATAGCTTGACTTAGTAGTCATTGATTTAGTCATTGATAGACAATGATTTAGTCATTGATAGTCAATGATTTAGTCATTGTTTTAGTCATTGATCGTTAATGATTTAGTCACTGGGTTAGTCATTGATTTAGTCGCTGATTTAGTCACTGCTTTAGTCACTGATTGCAACCATTAATGACCAAATATACGACTAAATAAACTACTAGATGTTAACATATTAATGACTAAGTTAAATGCAACTAAGATACGGGAAATTAGCTACTAATAGTCGTATATATGTGAATTTAGTCATTTTTGTAGTCACAAATTTATGATAGGGCACGGAGGAATCGAACCACCAACCTCCTGCCTATAATTAGGCAGGTGTTCTACCATTGAGCTAGCACCCTTTAAGAAGTTTTTATTTCTTGACAATGATGATATTCAAACAAATTTATGATATATATCAATCTACAAACTACATAATTATTACTATTCCAACTTACCAGTAACTAGTATTTATGATAAACTAATTCCTGAGACCTATGTACAATTTTCCCTGTAACTAAAGCTAATAAAAATTTAAGCAATCACCAAGTGTCACCCACTGCCGGACTTTCAAAAATCACATCACTCGAATAGTTACATGAAGATTAGACAACTTATCAAATGATAGGATTCAACTTTCTTATATCAATTGACCAAATTTGCTGATGAAATAAATGGTTCGATATCATGTTTGTAATCAGCAATATTTTTTAGCCATAAGCACAATACATCCATCATCCTGCCCTTGTACTCCGTTGATTTTGCTTTCCTTGTTAGCTATTTGTACATATTGACTTTTACAGTTTTATTGAATGGACCATATAGGTGCTTTGTGGATTCCTTGGAAGCTTCATGTAAAGGAAGGTATAGTAACAATATTTCGGTAGGGAATCCATGCTTTAACCAGTACATTTCCAAGTCTGTACGAATTAAAGTCTATGCTTTTGAAAATGAAATGAACATAATCATAACAGATACAGTTTCCATCTATGGAATGTCTTAACGAAAGTATATCTAAGGAACTACTCTAGAAAACAGTTTAATTTAGTTTAGATTCTCTGAAATATATTCATTTGAAAACATCGCTTCATATTCAAAGTTGTCGGGAGAATTGACTATTTGGAGTTCATGCCTGGCACAAATCTCTCAGATTAATGCAATTCCCGTATCCATGTCCATACTAGGCTAGTCCATTATGAGGTGAAGATCCATATTTATCTTTAGTCTCCAAGTTCATTGCAACTTGGCGACTATAAATACACAGTCTTGAGGATGCTATTTTCTCCTTTTCTCATCATTTTGCTGTGTGTTTGGATCACTTTTGTAACAAATAGCAGAGATGAAGATGTAGATGGACTGCCTATAAAATATCAAAGTACAGGCCTCAACCAATAGCAAAGTACCTAATCCTCTATTACTTTGGTAACAAATAACGAGGAAAATGTAGCTTGACTACCAAAAATATATTAAGTTACAGGCATCAACCAATCAAAAGTACCTAATCCTCACTGATGCAACAACAATTCAAATCTCCAACACCAATAGAGAAAATTCTTCAATAAGTAAGGCAACATATTAGATTGTTTAATGGTTAAAAGGTTTTAATTTCAAATAGGATGTAAAAAGTCCAATTGCATAGAGCACGTGCACAAAACATATAGACCCAAAATCTAACTATGCAATTTTTCTAACAATGAACACCAGAGGCTATATTTAGTAGAGAATCTTGGTTTTTATGTTTATAAGTTAATTCGCATTGTGTTCAAACTTGTAGGAAACAAGACTACATCACATCAATATTAGTTCAATTCCCATGAAATCACATCAATGAGTACAACACAACATAGGAGGCCCCAAAATCATGGACAAAAGGGCTAAGGATTTCCATTGGAGTCAGAAGGGATATTAACTGAATAAAGTCACTTAATAATAGAAAATTACTTACCAGGGTCCGATTCAATAGTACACCAAGACATCCTGGCGTTAGCCTTGAGTCCTAATATGCAAAAAGAAGCAATGTCAACAATCAGAAACCAATTAAATTTTTGAAATTTAATCAAAAGCAAAGGATTTTTCAATGGAAGAGGTATATTACCACTATTTTTTACTATAAGAGAAACTACTGAAACAACTAAAATTGCAATCCAGTATGCAATAAAGAAAATAATATGACATAACTAAAATTGCAGGCAAAAAGAAAACCACTAGAACCTCGTAAAAAATAGAGAAAACCTCAAATATTTGTCTAAGATTATAAAGCAAACAATATTCTGTTAAAGGTTGGCACAAGACATTGTTAATACTAACATCCTAAGTATAAAGAGTAGGAATTGTCTTTCAAAGTCCATGCAAACACTTATAGATGAATTTTCAAAAATAAAAATACTAATGTGTCAACAGTGGCTTGTGAGATCAGTGAAAGCAGGTATCTATATAACCCCCACATGAAAGCAGGTATCTATATAACCCCCACGTGAAAGAAGGTATCTATATAACCCCCACCAAGGTTCATGCACTTCCAAGTGACAAGGTAGTGCTTGTGCTTGTTCTTGTGGATGTGCAGCAGGGCATGCAACAACAATTGGGGTCAGGTAGACACTAAAACACATTACTTAAAGTTACAATAAACCAAATCAATCTTAAGCAATCTCCTAATGTTTAATATCATAACGTTTCAAATCACTTTAGGGTAGAAGAATGTTTGGGATAAGGGTAAATTTCACGGAAGTGCCAATCCCCCCTTGTTGTGGCAGCTTTAGCTGAATTGAAGGGCACTTGAATTATGTATTCAGTGGTCCACCCCTTAACAGTGCCTGTACAGGAAGGCTACTTGTGACACCATGCCTCTTTAGGCTAGTTCTAATGCTTCTCAAGTTACAAAACTAAAATAACTTACAAAAATGGGCTGAGATTAGCATTAATTCTTCACCTTCATCTCAGCTATATTAATTTCACATGGATATAGATTCAGATATCTTCTTGACCATTGACACAAATAATGAGGTTATCATGGAAATCATAATACATCTAAAATTGCAATCTTTGTCAATGTACAAGGGTAGAACTCAAAACCAACTACCTGTAGATATGGGTTTCTTATCAAAATGCCAGACCAGGGCATTTGGCATGGCACCAATGTCATTGGTAGAAATTCATTATGTGGAACTCAATTTGGATTTGTAGCAATGCATTGGAACAAAAGGTGCGGGATTGAACTCAAGAGCAGCTACCTATGGACATGGGTCCTTTCGGCACTTTACCAGGGTCATTGGTAGAAATTCAACCATAGAAACTCCATTTGGAGAAGTAGTGATGCAAAGGGTCATTGGTAGAATATCAACCTATAGAACTCCATTTGGAGTTATGGCAATGCATAGGCATAGTGGCTGTGGGGTTGTTAGAATTTTAACAAGGCATTCAGCAAGGTACCCACATCATTGGTAGAAATTAAATATAGGAAGGTGTATGTGGTGTTGTCATGATGCAAAGGCACTGTGGCGGATGGAACTCAAGAGCAACTACCTATAGATCTGAATATGGGTTAATTACCAAAATGCCAGACCAGGGCATTCACCAAGGTACCCACTACAATTGGGAGAAATTCCACCTAAGTAGATGTATGTAAAGTTGTCACAATGCAGACACCATAAGTATTGGAACTTAAGCCCAACTACTTGTGGATATGAATATGGGTTCTTAACCAAACTGCAAGACCAAGGAACCAAGCAAGGTAGAATCACAACAATGCATAGAACAATTTGTGTAGAATTATTGAAAAATTAAACATGGAAATCTGTGTAGAATCACAACAATGCACAGAACAATATGTATATCTGTACACTAGTTTTGATGAAGAGAACAATATTTAGAACTATAATCATCCACTAAAAATTGGAATTTTTCCATAAAGGGAGGCACCTCTGCTTCTGAAGAAATAGCTTTAGAGAAACCTTCACCGTATGGTTCTGCAAAGTGTTCTTCATAATTGTTTTGATACCTATAATCAAATGGAGACATTTGTAGACAATTCTCAACATGTTTTCCTGAAAGCATTCTACTGCTCACAATCTCTTTCTGATCACCATGAGAAAACAATTCTAGGTCTTTATTTAGAGTACATACTTCAAGTACATTTTGGTACTTGTTTCTATTCATCTTGGTCACAAATAAGATGTTCTCTTTAATTTTCCCGCTTTGAATCCATGGAGACTGTGGAACATAAGAAATGGTACCACTGACCTTCACAATCCTTGATAGCTTGGGTATTTCTCCCAGAATACTGGACAACAAGCTTTACTTAAATCAAGACAAGCAAAACACAGTATAAGATGCACAGTATAAGATGCAAAACACATCTTGGCTCAAATCAAGACAAGCTTGCACAGTATAAGATTCTAGACAGGGAGATAGAAGAGCCTAAGGAGGAGTGGAACAGTAGACTTTCCAGGTATGCAATTCTCAGGAGGTAGAAATCAAACAACAATTCCTTCCCAATGTATCTCTTATAGCAGTTTCTGGCTCTCAGAATCATATAGAGGCGGGTGATTGACTTTTTTTTGTTTGATGCAAACAAAGGAGCTATTAACAGACATATCTATGCTTGAAGAGGAAGTCACTAATCATGAGCAGTACATCCTTTCTCTCTATCGAAATATTTTTTTATCAATGCATAGTTGGATCATTTTCAACACAAAATTCAAGTAAGACATCACCAGCACATGCAAATTATGAAGAGAAAAATATGCCAAGTATGATTTCAAGGACTTTGTGCACACCAAGCAAGTTTCCCCCTCCACACCATTATGTTTATGCTTCCAACCAAGGTTCTCAGAATGCAAATACGCAACTGCAGTCGAAGACAATGCATGCCTCATTATTGAGTTCACCATTAACCATGGATGAAAGAATTCAGAGTCCCCATTCTCAATCTGCTTCTAGGGGGCAGGTATAACCAACACACTTGGGGATAATCTTCTTAAATAGTTTCCTTTCGTGTTACACACCTTTCTTTCTAATTAGCTTGATTATTTGGGTATTAAAGTGTACAAACAAAACCTAGCAGTCATCTATTTGTTACATGTAATATAGAGACTCTAGATTCATCTAATTAAGTCTTGTGAATATTGAATCCTTATCTTTGTTGATATGATCTTAAATTGTATAGGATTCCTTATTAACAAGGAAGGGGATTGAAGGTCAGTGTTGCAACAGAAGTTTCAAAATTTTAGAGTTCAAGCATACTTAAAGTGAAGTGCTCCTTTTCCTGTAAACAGAAATCTCTCACAGACATTAATAGAAGTTAGAACCCCAACTATTTCTTCACAGAAGTGTTTGGGAGCACTTTTCAAGCTTACTCAATATGCCCAGTAATTTCAGATCTGAAAATTATAAAAAATCACTGACTATCAGCATCTTTGGGTTAAAAAATCTTGTGAAAACTCAATTTACCACGAAACACTTTCTAGGTTATTTTGGTGGTTTCTACTTGAATTCCAATAATGAAGTGGAAATGAAAACCAAATATGGAATCCTAAAACCTTAGGTGGTCCCCCATGGTATTTCTCTTTAGCTCTCCACAAAGAGAGAGAGACATTAATAATTGCTTTGGTGATTCACCAACAATGGCTACCCAATTTTCCATAGAGTGGATAGTTCTTGAAGAATTAAATTGCTGAAGCCGAATGCTGATAGTTTCACTTTCATTCAAAACGATAATCCAAGAATATAAATATTTTTACAAGAGGTTTCTTCTTATATTTTGAACTTTCAGCAAGTTATAATTGTTAGATTTTTACCTTGTTTAAATCAGATAGCCTTTTCCACAGCACTAGGACACAGAGAGTCAACAGCAAAAATAAGTGTATTTAATTCATATCTATATAACAGCAGTTTGCCTAGATTCTTGTGCACATCAGAGTGTGATGGAGGCACAGTTGTTTCAGAGAGGAGGGCACATGCATGCTTTAAGAATGCATAAGCCAATCTTAGTTTATTTTGAGTTTTGCTGCATTCACTTAAACTCCGTTCATTGTTATTCCAAATTTATCAAATTCCAGTTTCTAGTTCAATTCTGGTTCAATTCAGTACAACTTCAGTTTAGTTCTTTTCTTAAAATGAGTTCCATTTCTTACTTAAAAGTTAAAAGTCTAAGTGCTTTGCATCAAAACAGGGCTAGCTATGGCACAGCTCTCTAGGAGAATAGTTATTTCCATGAGAGTGTACTAACCTAGGTATTCTCACATGTAGGCTAGGCACATCTATCGAGGCTAGACTTAGGGTGGTAGGGTTAGGGTTTCTTAACAAATTTAGAGCAAACTGATTTAGGTTTTGTGATTGTAAACCATAGCTGTATTTCCTATTTTATAAATAAGATACAGGGAACACCATTGAGATGGTTAGCAAGTTTATATTTTTGAGCCATAGCATCAGATTTGTCTGTTTTCCAAATACAATAAGACAATGATGCAGGATTGACAGCTATGTTTAATATGTATTTTTTGTGAGTGTTTCCACCAGCATCTGTATGTAGATTCTAGTATTAAATTATAACTACTAAAACTTGAATCACAATTTTTATTGATTCTTTAACAACATTAACCATGAAATCATTATTTTAAGTTTTATTGTTTTAGATAAACTTCATGTGTGCTTTCTTAAATTTATATTCTTTTTACGGATTTAAAATTTCATATGTGATGGACCCCGACATGACTCCACACCCTGCTTTCCAAAATTGGAAACCTTCTCCTCATTACCTCCCACAAGCATGAGCCCTGCCAACTTAGTTTACTGCCAAACTGAAATCAATTAATCATATCTTAGCATCTGTTCAGCCATTAACTAATCTAGTGTGGATCCTCTCCAAATGTCTAGGCAGTTTTTCAAAAACAAGTTGTGCATCCCATTTGGTAGGAAATAGAAACCCCTGTATCTTTCATATTATGTAATTAGATACTATGTAATTTTTCTTGTATTAGCAAATAGTTTCCTACAAGGAAACAAAACAATATTCGGTGCATATTTTTCGACAAGAAATCCATCTGTGGTGGCCAACCACAGCATCAAATGACAAAATAACCCCATCCCACTACTTCTTATTCATTTGGGAACATTGACATATAGTTGTAGTTGAAGCAATAGAAAGCAATAAAAAATGTTATCTCTATTGCGCAAATGCCAAATTCAAATATCCAGGTTCAGAATTTCAGATTTTTTAACTTTTCTACTCCAACATTAACATCGTGTCAAACAAAACAGTCACATTGGAATTCATTAATTAATTTTTGTCTAAATCTATACTTTTACATAGGTGAGTATGTTTAAAAATTTTCATATACCATTCCATACACAAGAATATTTAAAAAAAATAATTTCACTAAGTTCAAACATATATGAAAAAACATATACTATCCCACTTGGACCCAACTAATTTTCAAGATCCTTATGTTACATAATACAGACTAAGATTGGAATATCAAGTACTTTGGACATAACAGGTTCTCCTTTCTTGGGCACTTTTTCAACAAAAGAATCATCAGATGCTGATACTACTTATCAGATCATTGCCTTTCCATATTACTTTTTTGCTTGTACCTTAAGACACAACCAGCATAAGAAAAGAAGCCCTAATAACATGTTCACAACAATCCATAAGTATTTAGGTATGTTAGTCCTTTTGTCAGAAACAAGTAATTTTGGGTACAATCTCAAAATGATCTCATCCATAATTTAAATGTATATGATGTGGTGCCAATTATGTGGTGCCACTGTCTGTGAAGAAAAAACTGTGATTTCCTATTAAGGTGTAATCTATGATGAAGTACCTTGATAGGAGTTGTAAAATTGGTACTTTTCCAGCTAGATATAAAGTAAAATGGATTATTGCTTGAGTAACATGCATGTGGTATACATCAGCACGTGGTATACATCATACGGTGGTAGGATTCGTATACCATTATTTTCTCTAAGTCATATAACATCAGTTTGAGGCTTTTGAATATGGCCTCTAGCATGGTCCCTCCATCATGTGTGTAACTAATGCTATACCTTCTCATAAATCATGTGGCATACCTTCTCCAATGGTATGCATCATGCATGTGTATACCTGATGCTATATGGTGGAAAGATTTGTGTACCAAATTTTTCTATATAGCATATAACATAAGGTTTATGTTCTTGAATATGGTATCTATCATGGTCATTCCATGCATATACCTGATGCTATATGTTGCCAGGAGTTGTAGAAGACAATGTTTATTTATTGTATAAAACCTACAATGGGAACTTCATATTGAATTTCAAAGCATATACTTAGCTTGCTTTTAAAAAGCATTGTACTTACTATCATAGTTGACATGTTAAAGACAACTAGCAAAAGATTCATCATAACCCCAAATCTATTAAGCATCATGAGGGATCAAAAACTCAAAACATAGACCTCCATGTTTTTGGATCTCTTACAAACTTCTCAGATACAAGGCTAAGATATATCTATGCTAGTTTAATTATAGATAAGATTTAATTATGTCGATGCTCTCTTAAATTTGGTTTTTTGGCATCTATTGTAAATTGTAATCTAAAAAAATAAGAAGTTGATTCTTATTTGAATTTTTATTTCCTTAGTGTTACAAGCACACACATTTGCACGCGTGTTGAATTTCTCCCCCCACCTAGGATATAGAGCATCTCACTTTTCTGGGTGAAGCAGCAAAGTGATATCTTAATAAGTTGTGCAAAATTTATATTGCGCCATACACATATTTATGCACATCCTTTTATTATGATCCATGTTGGCTTCATAAAATAATTGTTTAGACAAATGCCAGTGTTAATTTCAAGACTAGCAGTACTCTCACTATCATCCAAGAATATATTTACTGCTTCATTTCGTGCCAAAAAATATTATGGAAGTACCCATCCACATGAATCAAAAGAATTCATCGAGTGAATTTCACATGGCCCTAATTTGTTTATCATTATGAGCAACAACAAAGTAGCTCAAGGCACAAATGCCAAAAATCAATCCCATGAGTAGTTGAGAGAAAGAGAATTCTACAATAATTAGCATTCATACTTTCAAGAGCAGTTACCAGTGCATCTACATCTTTCTTTTAATACAAAATCTATACATTTCAATTAAGAGAAATAGAACATACATCCCACAAGAGTGAAAATTTAAGTCATGCTCCCCACTTAAAAGTTGTTGATTCTCAAAAATTATCCTACTAGTAATGATATATAGCTTGAAAATGCCCAAGATCAATCCCTATTACATATCAAAAGCATGGTAATCACAAATTGGGTAAGGATGGACACTAATCTAATGCCAATCTCTATTTGTATTTTAAGATCACAAGCACAGACATTGCAAGGTCAATAAGAATGCAAGGTAATATATTCCCTTACCTATTTTTTGCATTATTGAGTCTAATAATCTTAACTCCACAGCTGAGCAGAAATCATCCATTTCAGCTTCTCACCATTGGCGAATTTTGTTCTCTTTGCATCATTTTGGTTGTTTTCTTGAGATTCATCACATCTTTTCTTTGTAGGAATGAATTCCCCAAGTACTGGTATGTTGTATTTCTCTCCTAAAATTGAAAGCTAGCTTGTTGCATCGGTCTGGGTGCTTGCACAGATGGTTGGAACTTTGTGTTAGAAAAAAAAGGTAAGAATTTGAATCAATATCCATATACATAAGAAACATAAATTCAAATTAAAAAAAAATAATAGACTGTTGATTTTGAATGAAAAAAGCTTCCTCTAGTGAAGGTCTGAGTAACTCCATCATTGCAGCATCACTAAAGTCATAGCATATATGTTCTAAAATGTCTTTGTCGACAACAAACCCCAATGCTCGAAATACAATAATTCCCAACAGAGTAGCAACAATAGAAATTAAAAATAGTGGTGTATCCCAATGAAGTCGCGTGACGCTTATACCAACCATCACACCCAAAATATTCATCCCCAAATCCCTCATCCGCCAATCTTCATTCCCAAAACCTTCATTGTCCAAACCCTCGTGCTTCAATTCCATATTTTACTCAACTTCCAAACCACGATCTCCTTCTTCACCAACGCCTAAATCCATCCATTCATCAAATTTCTTGAATTATCCTCCTTCTCTCTCAGTGATTCGAAATATGAACCCAATAAACTATCTTCAATGTCATAATATTTTGAGATTCAATTGGTATGCCCTAGTTTTGGCTCAACAATAAAACGAAGGCATTACACTCCAAACAATCTAAACCCTAAACGCAAACCCCATTTAGACCATTTTCAACATATGCCGATGAATTCAAGGATACATTAACCTTCTCTACATACCCGATAGCACCAACAAATCCTCTCATGTTGCAGTTGTGTGCATATATGGCAAGTCTGGGCATGTGTTCACCATCAAGTAAGCCTCAAACAATGGTGGGCTGAGCTTATCGAGCATGTACGTTCATGCTCATTAATCCATGGCATGGATGATGGATAGTCCCCTCTGCCCTCTCGAGATGTCTAATCAATCTTCTCCGGTGTTGTTTCGGCACTCTCACTGTGTTCGCTGAGTCCCAGTTCCCCGTTCCCCGTTCCCATAATCCCGTCTAGTGCAAATCCCCAGAGTCCCAGCGGATTTGGCTGCCGTCTTGAAGATCCTTCTCTGCAGCATGAGAATATCCTCTATTAATTATTTTGAATTCAAATCAAACCTTCCCTCCTGTAGGAAACTACACTCGCTTTCTTTTGTGAGTCGCTAGCAGGGTTGGAATTTGACTCAGCTTTTGTTTTTTAAATATGTATTGCTTTATTTATTTTAAAGGTCATATCATATCATTTTCATGTAGCATTCCATTAATATAGTTTTAAAAAATAAAAATTAGTTAAAATGTCCTTTGTTTTAATTTTTTAAATATATATTTTTTATTTTCAAAATATTTTTGTTTGTTTTTAAAAATATTTTTATTTATAGTAATATAAATAAATATATTAACATTATGTTTTTAGTTAGTTAAATATATTTTTTATAATAAAGAAAATGCATTTTTATAATAAATAATATAACAATTTAAATAAAGTTTATTGTTGATTTTCATGTACTGTTAAATAACAAGAATAGATTGTAATGTAAAATTTTATTTAAAAAAAAAATTAAAGAAATGATATTATCATTGAAAACAAAATAAATAAAATTTTGGATTTGATACGATATTTCTAATTAAAGGCATGATGTGCATGATGACCTATGGTTGTTAGTGGAATAAAAAATAATTATGTCAATTTATTTAAGGCATGATGTACATGGTAACCTATGGACTTTGTAATTCTTTAATATAGTGGTGATAAATAGAATATGTATTTAATATAGCTTATTTCATTTTCTAATTTATTTATATAATTTTTTTATATATTAGAAATTTTTGCACTGATTTTTACATATTAAATTAAATAATATTCAACACCCTATACATAGATATAATTATCTTAATATTTAATAATATTCAGCTAATACATATAAGTTTAGCATTATTAGAGGGTGAATCCACGGACCTGGGTAACACTTTTTGGCAAGGGCATTTCGGCAAAAACAAAAAAACGCACCTCGATCGAGGGCTTGTTAAGCCCTCGACCGAGGTCTTAATATCTCGACCGAGGTTTTATCAAGCCCTCGACCGAGGTATTTAAATACCTCGGTCGAGGTATTTAAATACCTCGACCGAGGTATTGTGGGCTTTACAAACCCTCGACCGAGGTATTTAAATACCTCGACCGAGGTATTTAGATACCTCGGTCGAGGTTCATACCTCGGTCGAGGTTCATACCTCGGTCGAGGGCTTAAAAAAACAGACTTAGCCCTCATTCAAACAAATGAAAAATTTTATGTGCCTTGCAGAGGTGTAAACCCTGCCATTCCTAGCACATAACTGGGCGGAGTTGATACCGATAAGTTCACCAACGAATCTTCTATCCATTGATGTATCATACACGCATTTTGGCATTCATATGAAATGTATTTTTTAATTACTTCTAAAACTTATACTTAGAAAACCACACTGCAACTTCGAAGCAGCTCAAAGAAAAATCCGCAGAGTTAAAA
>LPNX010259386.1:189474-232006 GCA_001517045.1 Pseudotsuga menziesii
GTTTCAAGAGCTAATGTTCATACAATGAGGTTCCAATTCTCAATATGCAAATATGCAAATATGACATTTTTGTTGTATCTTTTAGATTATTTCTTCCATTTTATTCTTTTACAAATTGAGAATGACACCTTAGAGTCCTATATTATCAATAACACTAAGAATGAAGTTGAAATCATGTCCATATCAAGCACCAATTAGATATTGCATATAGAGAGTAGAGATATCTACTTAGAAGATGAAAACATGTCCATATCAAAGCATGCATCTTATGCATTGAATAATGCATGTATATAAAATATAGATATCTAGTTAAATATCTTATGCTAGAGATGTTTTAACATTTACAATAAGATCACTAGTAAAGAGATGGGCATTTCTTGTTAGATTCAATTATTTATTCAACCTAAAATAATTCACAATAAAGAAATAAAAAAAGAAATTTCAACATCTCATTAATAAGTTCTTCTAAATGCTTGACTTTGACATGATTGATTTATTTTGGACAATTGATCAACAACATTAATTGTATAGATTTTTTTATTTATTTTTATAAATCCTAGTGATTGTTAGACTTCAACTACTAGTTTCATTCATATCTTATACCTATAAATTTTCCATATTAAATAACAAATATTAAATATGTACATGCTGAATCTTTGTAATGTTTTTCCAACATCAAAAGACTACTCTACATGAGCTACATGTTCCCTTACTTCATTATTTCTTCTATCATTTTGATTCTCAAGGCATTATGGCATCTCATGTCATTGATATCACCTTTGTAACATGTAGGAAAATACCTTCCTACTTTGCCTTTGCCAAAACCTTTGCCTTTGCAATTACCATTCATGATTTTTAGTTTTCACCACTATTGTTTGCTTCATATTTTTTTAAATTGTTTGTTTAAATTCTTTCAAATCTTTCTCTACCTTTGGCCTCCTCTTCCTTTAACATTTCATTGTCTTCTACTCAACTTTTCTTCAATTTTTTAATATGCTTGATCTATAATAAGAAATTAATGGTTGCTTATTTCAATTTGAATGTGAAATTTTAGTTCACTACATTGGGTGCAATCTTTTAGATTTTGGGTTCCTATTGATTCACAATCTAAAGAACTATATTATGTATTTGTGCATTGATGTCTCCCTTTGGCTCAAATTATAGGACCACCTTGGTTGCTTTCACATTGTCATATTGAAAACACACTTTTACTTATATCCAATCAATTAATTTTTTATCTTCCATGGTATCATCACCGTTTCAAATTTCAACTGTAGAAATATTTATTTCTTTCAAAAATTTGATCAATTGCACACTTGGGTCTCTCTCTTAACTATCTTGTTTTATTTTGCTTCAAGTTCTAATTTTAGTTATGATATAGTCTCTCTAAATTATGATTTCTAATTATTTATTTGTCCTTTTCATATCTTCAAGTTATTGAATATTTTGATGTCTCATATCTTTGATGTCCACATATTCAAGAACTTTATGTTTTCTTTGATTTATTTTCCTAGGTGGAATACTTATTCCTATTCTCCAAGAAAGAATACTCTCATGGTAATTTTTTATTCTTACAATAATTGTCATCATAAAAACTAATTCATAATAGGCACAAATATTTCAAATAAATCAAAATATCACTTTCTTCACTCCATAGAATCACATGGCCATTCGCTCATTTGCAAACCTCATATAATATGCTTAAGTTTGTGATATTATATTTATAGCTTTTCAATTCTTAAAATAATTAAATTTAACATATTTTATTGCAAAAATTATAAAAATTTATTTAAAAATCAAAACTATTTTAATACAATTTTAAATAACAATATTTCATTAATTTATTTTTGCACACAACAATGTTATACTATCACCCTATTTAAAACCATTTAAGAACGTTAAATCTAATATTTAAAACCACATTGACCAAGAATATTACTACTTTATAGAATTCACATAAAAAATCATTCAAATTCCAAGAATTGTCATATTTTAATAACTATATCATTTGAATATTCAAAGTGAGAAAAATAACCCAAGTTCCTCACCCCTCTTTAATTTCATCTAAATTACTCAAAAAGATGATAAGTGATTGACCATGGAATATTCAAACTTATGAGTTTTTGTTTTGTTTAAAATCTAAGATAAATAATGTTTATGAGACATAGAGGCAAATTGTCTCTATATAGTCCTATAAATTTCATATGGAAATCCATTCAATCTTGTAGACTTTCCATTTCCGAGTAAAACAAAATCTAAACTTTACATTTTACTCAAATAAAACAACCCTATGTTTCATTTTTATAAAATTCCTTCAAACATTACATACTTGTAATGATCAACTAACTTATCAATAATTTTCTCATAGTAATTTAAAAGTAATTAAATTCTTTCATCACCAATTACATATATAATCCAAAACATATTTTATATAAAAAATCTAATTAATAATCAATAATGTTTTTATAATAATTCTTAGTGTAATTGAATTTTAATAATTTTCCATGACCATTGCCATGGCCCTTCCTTCTCTTAAGAGTTATGATAATGAATCTCTTAAGAATTAAGATAATGAACTTTAATAGAATAAATATCTAAGTGGCAATACAAATGAAAAAGGACAATCCCTAAGCAAAGCAAGCGATGCTTGTCATATACATTCAATTTTCAAAACATATTTTATAATATTATATACAAGTTCATAGTACTTTATGGAATTTGTAGTACTTCTTTTAAAACTATAAAAAATGGTTAACTTTAATGAAAATTATAACTTATTTTAAAATTTAAAAAATAAATTCTCTTTTCACTATACCTTTTGAGTCTTTCAACCCTATTCTACTCGTTTATAAACACATATTTGCCTTTCAAACATAAAACTAAAAATCCTAAACCATATTTTAGTCATCTCCAAAAAGCATCTTTGTCTTTATAATATAAAATTGTTACTCAGTGTTCCAACACCCTTATATTCAGTAAACAAGTGGCACTTCATAAATTATTGAACCATGTCCATTTGTATTGACTATGACATAGGCATAAATAATTATTTATATTAAACATGTGTAGAAAACGAAAACAATCACCCATCGAGAGTTGATCTGATTTAATTTCAGGAAAATTACTCTAAACTACAAATGGAACCACATGATTGCTAGTAACCATGACATTTCATGCAAGGACAACTCATTATTTTCAAAATTATGCGAGAGAAAGCAGGTTTCAGCTAAAACATAGAATCTCGATAATGTAAAATCATGCCAGAGAAAGCAGGTTGCAACTATAACATAGGATACCGATAAAGTATTGTTGTAGGAGAGTCAATAGCTTAATCAAGCAGGCCCAACACATTTTTTAATTGAGAATATAAAAAAAATGCTAATATAAAGAATGCCAAGCAAATGAGCCCCCATGTATCCTGGTATAGAATATTTTCCTCTGGAAAAACCAGGTCGATGTTACAATCCAAGTGGAATGTTATGCTCGGGACATCCACTGAAGCAGACGACATGTCGTAACAAGTATCGAACTCATTGTCAAATATTACCTACATATTGGGGATCTACTCCCAAAAAGAATCTCTGGGAGCATATAAGCAGGAGCAAAGAGAATGGTGATTGTTTTTCCTAATTCGATGATCGTTTCTTCCCAGCTAGCTATACTCTTTCTTGGAATAAGAAAATTAATAAAAGTCATCCATTCAGGAAATTACATTTATGGAAAACACTAAACTTAAAAAATCAAATTCATGCTAAAATAAGCTTAATCCATCACATATTCTTGTTAAATAGACCAAATACATTATAGATTCTACAAACTAACTGAGTGCTCCACAGAATGTTCGGCTTAATATCAACAATATCCCAAATAAAAAAATGTTAGATAACACATAATACTTATCAACTTGGCTGAAATGTACCTTAGTTGCAACATAAATATAACATGAATAAGATCACTCATCGATGGTTTCACAATCACTTCCTTTTAGATTGATAAGTTGAGAATGTGATAGTTTTTCGATACCCTGAGACCCTTTTTAGCACATCTATTTTCCATCTGCCCCATAGCTCTCCCATACTACTTTCTCCAAGTGGACGGATATTTGGAGTTCATCTTTACCAATCTGGACATCACTTGTTGCAGCATATTCTCTGCAAATGAGAGTTGGTCACCTGCAGCAGCATATTCACTGCAAATCAAAAATCATTTGACATGAGAAGACCAAAGTAGTTCTTCAGGTGAAGGGGTAAGTGAACCAAAGCGTCTGACTTTTCTTCAAAGACTCCATCGCAGATCAAAATCCTTGATTTGGGGAAGGGTATAACGAGCCTGCATGGCATGAATGATCCATCCAGCGATAATATGGAGTTAAACGAGGAACCTCAGTCGCAACCAAGGAAGAACAGGGAACCTCCTTCCTGCAGAGGGAATGTTTAGTTTGAATTCGAAAGTGAGATTGCACGAACCTCCAACTAGAAATAATTAATGGAGGATATGAACCCGTCTCGATTCTCATGCTCCAGAAGGGTCTTCAAGATGGTAGCGGCATAAGGGTTTTCAAGATGGTAGCGGCAGAAGGGTCTTCAAGATGGCAGCGGCAACGTGGCCGGATCTGCTGGGAGTCTAGGACTTTACACTAGATGGGAACGGGGAATGGAGACTCATCGACCATGGTGGGAGTGCCGGAACAACACCGAAGAAGATTGATTAGACATCTCTGGAAGGTGAAGGGGACTATCCATCATCCATGCCATGGCTTAACGAGCATGAACGTACATGCTCGATAAGCTCATCCACAATGGTGAAAGGGCTTGTTCCTGTACCTTTGAACAATAAGAAACATTTAATGGCTGCAAATGACATTAAACAATAGTGAAAGGGCTTGTTCATGTACCTTTGAACAACAAGCAACATTTATCCTCAATTCTGACCTTGTTAAGGTATCTGGCCGAAAATTTCTTCAACAATTGGCATTCCTGTGCACAAGAAATGGCAGCAAGGAGTCACTTGGCTAGCGCTCAACCCAATACATGTTTTTAGTTCAAGAAATGGCAGCAAGGAGTCACTTGGCCAGCCCTCAACCCAATATATGTTTTTAGTATGGTATTATGTAAAATTATAATACATGTTTTGGTTTTGTAATGATATAAAAAAATGTATGTTTTTAATATTGTATTATGTGTTTCATATGTTTTTAATATGATATTATATAATATTATAATATAGGTTTTTTAATAATATAAAAATTTGTAGGTTTTTAATATTGTATTATATAATATTATAATTTTTTTTTTGTAATAATATAAAAATTGTATATTTATACTCGAGGCTTATCGAGTGTCGTCGAGAGATCTCGTGACGTCGTTTTCTCCCTTCTTCAGATAATGACCTTAATTTGGCATACTCTCTCTGTCCATCGGCCCATTTGCGGGTCCACTCCGCCACTTATGCCCTCACAGGAGATCCCTGAATATTTTTGTTAACATGCAATTAATGCATGGATTTTGAACGTCCCGACCACCCCTGCCCCTCACGCCTAGAACGAATAACTCTATCCTACTCCCGACCTACATTAGCATGGAGAACTTTGAGCCATCCTTGATTCCTTTCCCTGCATCCCTCTCCTACGAACTCCTGGCTTCTATCAACCCCTGTGAACTCTCGGCGTCTCTCGTCCCCTGCAAACTCAAACGTCCTCGACTATGCTGATCAATCCATCATATGAAGATTCACACCTGCATTGCCTCCCCTTATTCTGCGTCCTCGATCCCTCATCCTTTCAGTAGCAGCGAATCAAGGGACCCCGACTCAACAGGTAATCATGGTTCTAAACTTTTGTCAACTATATACTATTAGAATATGGGTAAACGACTTGAATTTTAAGAGTTAATATTGAATATGCATATTTGGTGAGAGAGCGGGTGCTTTAGGTTCAATTGATGCATTTAAATTTGTTGAATTCTTGGGAATCTTTACCATAATAGGCTTCAGTAGCTCATCCAAGTTGATCCTTTAGTATGTCCTATCCTTGGTGCATATTTATTATTCCAATGCTATAGATATGTTCTTGCAGACTGTATGGTATTTTTATGCTCAACATGACTCCTAGAAAGAAAGAAACCAATCTTCACTCTTTGCAAAATATTCGTGTTATTTTTGTAATCTACAGTCATGTTTTAGAAAGAAAAAACCAATCCTCACTATTAATGAAACTTCAATCCACTTTGCATGAAATTTATTGATTATTTCATCTACTTTTATCAGACACACCCAAACAACCCTATGAGACTCAAGGTTAAGAAAATTGAACGCTTTTATCAGACACACCCAAACAACCCTATGAGATTCTCTTGTACGCTTTTAGTTTTCTTTAGCGACGTTCTCTTCTAGTTAGGGTGAACTCATGCATGAGGTCCCACTCTTCACTAGCAGGCTCTTACATCGGGGTTAGGGTTTTATCTCTTCTAGAGAGTTGCACCACTCAAGGTGTCTACATTCATTGTAGACCTGTCATCTCTTGTTATATAAAAAAGATGCCGAGCACTTCACTGTGGGGTTAAACAAATGAATTTTTGAGCTAGATGATTTGTAATTTCTTTCAATGAGGTGCTGCAAATTTTTATCTGCTTGTCCTAATTCTCAGACTTATGTGTTAGAGAGAGCTGATAAAACAACACAACATGTCCAAAGTATTAAAATATCAATTGGATAATAATAACCAAAAGATGACACCTGAGTACTGAGACTTTCTTCCTGATCAATCATCTATCTAGATTAAGTTCCTGACCTTTTTAAAAAGTTCACTTGGTGGAGGCAGAGGAAGGCGCTCATAGGTTGCAAAGTGAAATTCTTGATTCAGATAAAAAACAATTTAATATCTTCCTATAAGAAATGGGCCTGAAAATACTTTTAATTACATCAACCTTATTACATCCATCCTACCATAGGTGTTGTGACATGACGTTTGAGATTGTAAAATAGACCAATATCCCCTTTAGTGCAGAATATCTGTAAACGTAAGATCATTCAGAAACTCGATAGAGAAAATTGTAGAGTATGGACATAAAACAAACTTGTTAATTGGTACCTTTTTATTAAGTGGCCTAGCCTTGAATTTTGGGATCTTTTGCAATTCCTCTTTCTCTAACTCTTCTGAGCTCTTAACTCTGAAAATTTATATGAATAATCCAAATAGAGTATTATATTTTACATAATACAAAGAACATAAACTAGATTAATTTCTCACATCCATACTAACATAAAATTCATAAGACTTATATTATGATGTCTACCTTCCCAAGAGAAGAAAATTAATGAAATCCAATCACAAACTCTTCAACATGAAATAGTTTACCCATCTAAAATTCTACCTTCATATCTGTCACAAATTATCTGTAACAAAGCATATGAATAACAAAGCATGTTGTCTCTATAGCCCCTATCGAAAGGGCTTCACTAAGAGAGATCCAACAAGTAACAGCATGCCACACAGTAACTAAACATTACAGCACAAACACAAGAACATAAACATAAATGAAATGCAATTACAAAAATAAACATGCAATAGTTTACAAATGATCTGCAATAGAGCAATCTAGCTACAAACATCCATAGAAAAATTGCAGATGGTGTATTCCCTATATCCCCAGTTCAAAGGGTGGCCTGAATAAAATAGACATGAAAAAATCAAACCACAAATTTTCATACATGCAGGTGAAAAACTAATGAAGGTGCCTGAATAAAAAAGACCCTATAAGTAAGATTCAAATTGCTCATGAAGACATATTTTAGTTTTCTCAAAGCATTATGAACATTTCTTATTTGGACATGCATGCAAAGGAGTTTCTAAGTGTGTTGGCCTAGACTTAGTTAGAACTCAAAAAACTGTTGATGGTTAAAAAAGGGCCTAAATAAAAGAGATGTGAATGAAAACTGATGTTGGGGTTGTGAATGGAAAAACTCATAAAAAATGCAAGGATGCTCAATTTAGGTAAGAGAGTGTCAAGAGAGATAGACTTGTAGAAAATGCAGAGGCTCAAACTCAATTGATAACTTGCACCAAATAGTGTTGTGATCCAATTCAGAGTATCTGAATGATCCAGGTTAGAGGACAGGAGTTGGACCATATTTCTGCATGAACTCATCTATGTCTATTAACATGGTCATTATCCTATACTTAACACAGGGGTGACATTCAAGTTGACTTCCTATACCTTGGTATTTGTTCCTACCTTGATTCCCTATTTCTTATGCATTTGAAGTTTTGTACCATTTTGCTTGAATGTGTTTCTTGATAGTGTTATTACCTATATGAAAATAATTTTTCTGTTAAAGGGTGCATTTATTGAGTTAAAAATATTAAAATGTGTGAGCTACAATAGCTACATCAATGAATATTATTCTTGTATTTGAAAAGGTGGGTATTGGAATTTCCCTAAGATTTCAATTGAAATGGATCTTTGGAAAAGCATTTTATTTCACACCAAATGGGGGGTTTTGGAGCTAGGTTTATATTTCAAATCTATCGACCAATCTAAATACATTGAGTATGTGACAAGTTTTGGAAAGAGGAAGAGAAATCTTGCAAACAAAGGAAGAGAGAATTGTTCCAAACTTCCATGCCACATTGACCGTCTAGAAATCTATGTTGAAGCTCCCAAGCTAGCAAAATACACTCAAATCAAGTGTCCAAAATTGACAAAGGATCTAAGCTAACTCCAAACTCACACTGGAAATGAATAAAAGCCGCCTAACTAGGAGAAAAATTTGAAGAAGACCATAGGCTAATTAGGAGCCCTACAAGAAATATTTGTTTTACTCCAAAAGAAAATCCCATCAAGAGCTAGATCATAAATTGAAGCTACACCTTCCACTTTTAATAGTAACATTGTAATTAGGATGTAATATGACAAGTTTGTCATTGAAAACAACAGGGACTAGAAACCGCATGATCATTTTTGAGATTTAAGTGGGTTCCAACAAACATGCTCAAATTTACATTTCCTCCAATTGGGTTCTTGCATAGTGGCATAAAGTTTGTTTATAGCTCAAAAGGTAGAAAAATAGATTGTTATTGTAAAAGCATAAATTTTAAGTATGTTGACTATATGAAGGATGAAATATGAGGTTGGCATCAAAATCAGAAGGGACTAGAAGCCCCAAGATAATTTTTAAGACCTAAGTCGGTTACAAACATGCTTGAATTTACATCTCATCTAGTGGGATCTCATGAAGTGGCATGATGTTTGTTTATAATTAAAATGTAGAATTGAATTGTTATTGTAAGAGCATAAAAATATAGATGATGATGTAATATGGGGCCAAATCTCCAGGTTAGTACCATATTTAGTCAAACTCAGCAAGTCCATCCAACAGAGTCAGTTGAAGTCAAATAAAGGAAAAACTTAAAAGAGCTCTTCTTTAATCAGTATTCTTGTTGATTTCCCTAGAGACGTTAAAGCTGAGAGAGAGTTTGGATATTATTTGTGTAGTCAGAGTGACTGGATTCATCCAACCTAGCCTCGTACTAGTCCAGAAATTAGGGAATCATACATCCTATCCCCATACCCAGATTGGAATAGTCCAGCAATCAGGGAATCAACAATATTGCTCCAATTGTTCAGGATTTGGTCACTTTATATTTTATTAAAGGATTTGTTTACGTTTGAACCTGGATCCAAATCATCCAAGAATCTAGAATCAACCACATGGTTCTGATTCCTTATAATGGCCACAGAAGAAAGATGACTAAAAATGATGCCAGTATAAGTCAATTTGGGATTGTTCTCAAGATCTGTGTAACTTAATGCCAATGAAATATTTTCCCTGCTTGATCAAAATACTATGCAATAGAAGCATACCATTTGGTTTCAACAGTAGGATTTCCCCATACAAGGGAGTGTTTGGCATGGCAACTTCACTATGTAAAGTTAATGATCCTTAGTAACAAAGAGTGCACATTGTTTGGTCGATGTTTGTATACATATTTTTTTAGTGCCCATTTTCAGATTCAATATAATCCTCATGTCTACATTGAAGGTGAAATTGATGTATCTAAGTTTTGGGTTTAATATTTTTTAGGGGAATGATATAAAAATGAATTAACTGTAAATGTACAAGTGTGCATAACCAAGGCTTTATCAGGTGAATTAAATGGAAATCCAGTAAGTACACCATTGGAAAACTTGTATAGTAATTACTACGAATGTAGGAAGAGGGCGTTAACTTTTACATATTTGCAATTAGAAACCTAGATCTTTACAATAATGTTATGAATGATAATAAAAAAATAGGGTTAGGGTCCCAAATCTCCAATTCCTTATTTTGGAACGTGTGCTACATCCACACCAAATTCTTTATACGATTCCAATGACACCCACTGGGATTAGTTAATCTACATTTGCAGACATAACCATGGATCATGTGTCCATCGCACAGGCCCCTGGCCAGGGAGGAAGGCACATTTCAACCCTTGGCATTTATGAATATCTTAAGCATATTCCTCGACCTGTTGTTTGTTCAGGCCTCGCACGCATTCTATTTAAAGGAATCTAGTTGTGCTTTGTAAGAGGATGGTAGGATATCTCTATTCAGAGATTTTCCCATAGGTTTGGGTTCTCAAGATCTACCTCGCTAAAAGGCCCACCCAAAACAACCAAAATCGATCAATATTACAGTAATTCCCTCACCCAAAATAAGGGAGCGTCAAAAAAATTCAAACAGAAAGAAATCTTGTACCTTAGAGTGCTTAGGCTTAGGTTGATCACAAAGATTGAGATGTATGCTTATTTGTGGCTTAACCATGCCTAATGGATGCCATGGATACCTGATAATCTTCTTACTACAGGATGGACTAAGACATTCAACAATTTTTTCCACATACCACAAGCTCCCTTCCTCAAAAGTCAAAAGGATAAAAATCTATAATGGTGCGACATTTTTTAAACTCACATTGTGCTAGGAGATTCCAAATCACCTTCCATGTTTTCACATTAGAATAGGTTACCATTTGTTATAGAAGTTGTGATGGTATAGGCTTCATTTTATAATGTGGCAAATAATAAGGTTTTCATAGGAATTGATAGTGAAGGCCACTAGTTTTATTGTGAGATTCAAAGTAACCTAAAGGCTATTTAATAATATTAGAAATTTTTTATAAGTAGTAAATAATAAGGTTTTCATAGTAGTTGATAGTGAAGGTCACTAGTTTTATTGTGAGATTTAAAGCAATTTAAAGGCCATTTAATAACATTAGAAAATTTAGTCTCTATAAACATATAATCATAAGGTGATCAAGTCAAATAGGGAGAAAAAAGGAAAATAAATTTGTAAGAGAGAAAAGAGTACATATTTCAACATATATTTCTTCATGCAATTTAATATGGGTCATCTTAATTGTTAAATAGTAAGTTATAACTATATAAAAAGAAGAGTTGGCTAGGTAGTAGTGTTGGCTTTTGTATTGAGTTGACAAAGAAGTCAAGTAAATTAGTATATGTTGAGCTAACAATGTTTATTATTAATCTAAATTCAAAATTAATTATGATTTTTATTAAGTAGTTATGTGGATCGTAACCAACTACTCCTAGTTGATGCATTACTCCACTAATTTGTTTTTATTATAAGGTTTATTTGTTGTTATTTGTGTATGTGGGTGAGTGTTGTGAATAATCCACATGAATAAAATCAAGAATTTTAATTTACATGACATTATTGTGGCATGGAGTTATCAACGACTACCCAAACAAAACGTGACAAATTTGAGTAATGTGTAGAAGGAAGCTATACAATAGCTCATGGACATTTTATGCACTAAGGTTAACTCAATGCTTAATTGCAAAGGGGGCAGAGCCTTGGCCTAGTGTAGTGCATGGTGCAAGGTCTACCATGGTAGGAAGTTGTACGCATAAATGCAAATGGTTATCTTAATCAATTCAACCATTCATCCAAGGCAAGCTTTAGGCAAACGAGTCAAATTCAATCAAGTACCTCATATACAAGGTCTCTATGTCAATTGGAGTTGGATATTAAATTGCTTGCATAACAACACTCCATTCCAATCACTAAATCGCAACTTGGAATCTAACGCTATCAAGCCTACCATGAAATATCAAAGGGAAAATTATATCCAAGTCAAGCCAACTTAGTAAGCCCAAGTCCAACAAACCCTTAGTCATGCATGTTCGTTGTTAAGTCTACCATGTGATATCTGAAAGCGAAGTAGGTCCAAGTCAATCTAACCATGCTATGTGCTACTAAGTTAGTCTAAGTGAAGCTAACCAAGTGAAACCAAATGTCCAAGTCCAATTTGACATGCGTATCTTTCTATGTTATCTATGTAATCCACATTCATAGGAAAGAGATCTTAATTTGAAAATACAAATATTAAATTCATTAAATTATGGCAATTTTTAATTTATGTAAAATATAACTTTTTTTTTCAAATGGAAGATTTTATTTTGTTTGTTTGTTTTGTCCTAAAAGGGTGATAATGATTATTGGGTAAAGATAAATGGCATTGAGTGTAGCGTGAAGTTGTGTTGCTTTTATTCCAATGGCATCTAGTAGTTCTATGGAAGTTGTGTTGTTTTCATTTCTTTAGCGCTAAACGGTGCTATGTTTATGCAACTTCAAACGGTGTTCAACGATCAATATTATTGCCAATGATTATTCTATAAACCATATTGAGTCTTGTTGTAATGTATGTAGTGCCATAGCTTCTTGGCCATCATATTGTACACTTTTTTGTGTTGTTGTCTTTCCTTGTGTCATTTGTTAGCCATATCAAACAAACATCAGTAAGAAGACTCATCGCCTTCATAACCATGTTGATTGCATGTTGCATGATAGGAGTTGACTACTTCTTGTCCATGCATGACTTATATGTGGCATGGTAACAAACTATGTCAATGGTACATGTACCATGTGTATATTGTGTGTGGCACATGTTTCACAATGTGCTACGTGTGGCGCTTATGGTGCAACTATGGATTATGTGGTATGTGTGGTGCAAGGGGAACAAAGTGTGTCTATGTGGTGTTTATTGCACAATTTGAGTTGTGTGTTGGGTAGTCTAAAGGGTTGAACTAATCAACTCAATAATTATATTGATTCAACTAACTCTAATCCTTATGGAGTTATCAAGTTACTTAGTTATGTTGAGTACCATGTTGACATGGTCAGATGACATGGGCCACCAAACTATACAAATAAACATTATGTGGAAAATCCATGGGGTTCCGAGTAAAGATCGCTCCTAGGGGGGTGTGTGAGACTCCTATAATGGTTTTTTTGTTCATGCCTAAGATCATTGATAATGATTTAGTGTCTCCCTCCTTGATTTAGATATTATCTACCTAGAAGCAACTTGGGATCATTAAGGAGGAAAATATGATGAATAAATTGATAAATAAATATGACAAGGTCTATAAAATATTATGTTGCTAAAAGATATTTTTTTATAAATTATAAAGAAAGTGATATTGTGAGTCATTTAGGTGATATTAGTATGTTTCTCATATGTCGTTACAGACATTTAAGTGTCATTGGGATTAATCAGTATCCATAATTATTAACAAATGCACCATCATCGTGGACATTGGCGTTGTTGTCATCATGATCATCAATGTCATATGCTACATCAACATCATTTTCATCATCATGCTCATATAGTCAAGTCCTTGGGCTAGTTACCTCTATGAATATTTTAGAACTCACTCGATGTCCATGTCGCTATTATGGTCAATTTCATGCATTATGGTGAATTATGTTTCCATTAGGACCAATCAATATCAAATAGTGCTATAATCACCTGCAACATCGTTATTTCCATTGATATCATCATTGTCATCAACATCCTACTAAATATTGTAGAAATCATCATTTCCATATTTACCATTGTCAATATATACCAAAATATCCATATTTACCATTGTCAATATATACCAAATTATTTGGCGCCAACGGTCTGTTTGGACAGGCTATTTGGTGCCAACGAGCTGGTTGAGTAGTCATTGAAGGAATTGGAGGATGAAATCTCCATGGGTTCAAGAAAACCGACCATCGACCACGAATGTCGTAACAGAGGTAGGTGGAGAGCTGTTGGGATTGTGGTCGACAGTTGAATTTGCATAATAGATTTTTTTGTTTTTGTTATATATTTTTTGTTTTATTTTTATTATTTTATTATATAAATTATATAGATTTTTTTGTTTTTGTTATAGATTTTTGTTTTATTTTTATTATTTTATTATATAAATTATGTTAATTTGTTATAGATTATATTTTTTAATAATTATCATATAAGTTGTTTAGTTTTATAAATTAGGATTAATATAAAATTTAATTAATTTGTGTTTTATATAAATATAATAATTTGTGTTTTTATGAATATAATATTTGTTTTAAGGTTCTTTTTTGTTATAGTATAAGTATATATAATAAACTTGGATCGAGAACGTTGGTCAAGAAGAGTTGTGCACATCGTGAATTAGGTGGGTGGTCATGACGTCAGATGCAAAATTTACGTGGCCACTAATGCATAAAGGAGGTTTAACTTGATAGTGATGAGGAGAGGTCATCACTACATTATACGTATCATATTATGCGAGGTCATGAGGCTTGTATTAAGAGGTCGAGTCCCCATGAAGTGCTTTTCTAAATTCAATATAACTATATTCATGATCTGTGGTCGTTGAACATCTAGTTGCACCAGTTGACATAGCTTCACTAGGCTGAGTTCCTTTAAACGTCGTAGCAGCTGATACAATATATAATAATTGAACTAGTGGAAGCAACAAGAACAATATTTTAACCAATCAAATACTCTATTATAATTAAACTAGGGTGTTGCCCCAGAACCATTCTCAGATCCATATGCAGTATAAAGGTAGAGGCCCGACCCCATCTCGAAGTTTTAGAGGCTTCTATACCATTCTCGAAGGTAGAGGGACTCTTACATTGTCGAAGGATCAACAAATAGCTATATTGATGCTTCTAGCTAAGTATCGATATGGTACTGGTTCTAGTACCTAATTCTTAATTGACGTAGGAACCTAATTTTACTTTGGCACACGCTTAATAGGGTTTCCTTCAATGGTGTAGCAGGGATAAAGATGTTCAAGAGAAAATTCATGCAATTACTTTATTGGATCTTTGAAGATCGAGGTGCATGGCACAAATATTACTAATAGAAGGTAGAAAAATTACGAAATTTACACTTCATTGTCAAATTTGCAATTTTCCATGACACAATTAAAAATGACTAACATAAATGACTAATTCATATTCTTCTAGCTAGTCATTTTTTATGCCATGACTAAATTAGTCGTTTATGTTAGTCATTTTTAACTCTGTCACTTATTATCTAGTCATATTTGTTAACTGGTGACTAAATTAGTCTTTAATTTTAGTCGTTTATAGTTGGGTCAATCAAAATTGTTCATATTTAGTAGTAAATCACTTGAAAAAGCTATGGTGACCAGAATTTTTAGTCACCTGGTAGCTAATTCCTCATTTTGTACTAGTGATAGATTGGAATCCTATGAGACCCATATTAAGAAACACATGTGCACAATGTGTGTTCAAGCCTGCTATGGTTGGGGACCAACACATGGTACCTCTATGATCACTGTCGGTGAGGTAAGGATATTGTAAAAAATACCAGCATATCTCCAAATCCTAGGCTCTATCAAGCGCCAAGAGGGATCAAATATCTAGAGGTGCAAACCTTTTCTTAGGTATTGCACTCAAGGAGCTATCAGCTTTGGTGTGTCCTATATATAGCCATTGTTTTGATTCAAATCAAAAGACACATCTTTTTATTTAAGGTCAACATATAATATTTTTATTATTAATATTTAATATTATTTATGGGCGACATATAATATTTTTTATTTTGTTAGGAACAAACATTACAACATATCCCACATACATGGTTTTAAAACTATGTGCAAGGCCCTCCTAAAACCATGGGTTGTTTAGGAGGCCTTGCACATGGTCTTAAAACCATTTGCAAGGCCCTCCTAAACCATGTACAATAAAACCATGGGTTGTATAGGAGGCCTTGCACATGGTTTTAAAACCATTTTCAAGGCCCTCCTAAACCATGTACAATAAAACCATGGGTTGTTTAGGAGGCCTTGCACATGGTTTTAAAACCATATGCAAGGTCAACATTTTTTTTGTGCATAATTCAATTTTTTATTTTGTATTGTTTTTTTAGGTAGGAACATTACAACATCTCCCCCATATTAGGAGGTTGTTTTTGTGGCCGACATTTATTTTGGCAGATAATTAATTTTTTATTTTTTAATGGCCGACAAAATATATTTATTACTTCTTACTTTTAAGAAGTAAAAAGTAACGTTACATAACATTATGTAACGTTACAAGATCTCCCCCATACTGGGTTGTAGAGCGCCCCTCAGCACAATAATGTATTTCAATTTATTTTTTCCATATTATACACATATTAAGATATTCTTAATATATATAATTTTTAATATTGCAAGATCTTGATTCTTCTACATGGGGTTGTAGTGTACCTGGTGTTGTTGTATCCGAGGCAACAACAACCAACATCAAGGTCATATTTCAAAATGTCATTTTGTTAATATGTCTCATTTTTTCAATACATGTTAGCTCATTAATTTGTTAAACATTTAACAATTTTCCATATTAAATTTTAGTCATATATGTGTATTGATTCCTATTTCCATACGCATACATTAAATGTCCTATGTGTATAGGTTGAATAGGAATCTTCTCTACCTTATTTTAATGATTTTATTATGAAGTTTCATAGAAACTATGGGGTGTTGTCTAATTCCCTTGAAGGACCAGCTTCGAGATTCTAGGTAGAGGCAAGGGCTAGAGCCTAGAGGAGGGGGCACAAGGTGATATTGAGGAATAAAATCCCAATATAGGCAAGGATTTTGATATATGTAATTATTTGTTGTAGTGTGAATTTTTTTGGACTCTATAGGCCATTTAGAAAATTCTTTGTTTATATGTAATTTGTGGCATATATGGATTCCGCTTGATGTTATTTTAGTTGCATGCACTCTTTATATGTACCCATGTGAGACTTTGCATATTTGTGTATAGTTGTTTGGGAACTAGAATTCAACAAAATTAATAATTTTCAAGATTTTAGGGTTGAAAGGTTTCCACCATATTCTATCATGTATGATAGCATGTGATTGGAATGTAATCAAACACATCAACCCCCCTATATATCTTGATCTTTGTAGACCCTATTTTGAACTCTGTTGTCTTGACCTTAATCAAAACGTACCCTTCACTCAAGTGAAAAATTTTATTAATCACGGGAGGCTTCTATACCTTATTTTGACACTTGGATTATGAAGTTTCCTCAAAACTATAAGGTATTGATTAATGTCCTTGGAGTACCAACTTTAATATTCTGGGTAGAGGCGAGGGATAGAGCCTAAGGGAGAGGTAAATTATGTTTTTAATGAATAAATTCCCAATATTGGCAAGGATTTTGATATGTTATTATTTGTTGTGGCATTAATTTTTTTGGACTCTATAAGCCAGTTAGCATCTTTGTTTATGTATTTTGAGAAGATATGAATTCTACTTTGATTTTCTTTTAGTTGTAAGCAACTTTTCTATATACTTGAGAAACTTTGCATATTTGTGATTATTGGTTTGGATTCACAAGGATGCTAGTGAATATATATGCACATAGTGAATTTGATTTGCTTTTTATGAGTAAATTGGGGTTTTGGTTTCCATTGGGCATGCAAATTTTGTTTAGGGCATAGACATTAAAAAAATTTGTTTTCAATTAATATTAGTGCATATAGATTATTGAAAATAGTTAAACTAGCAAGACAAAATTTGATTTTGGTGCCTAAGAATGAAGAATTGATCCCCAAGGTGGAAATTGTATGCCCTTATCACCCAAATTGTGTTCACCCTTACATGCTTTGGTCAGCCTAAAATTGTTGTGGTTGGTTGTTGTGGAGAAAATGACGGGCATGGACTATTTTGGGTGTAAATCGTGTTTTACAAAACACGTGTGCATTTTGAAGAACATAATGCATGAATGTTTTATAGAAAAATAACACACTTGTGTTTTGTTTAACTATCCTAATTGGAAATCAACTTGGAAGTCTTGGGACTAGGCTTGGCAGGCTGGACATTGCATGGGATGATTTATCTTTTATAGATCTTGAATCACATCCTTAAATCTACCATTGCATCCAAAAGGTCCCTCAACTTTGTGCACTCACCCTTACATGTAACTCAACATAAAAAAAAATGTAACACATGTGTGTCCTCTTATGAGTTAAAGGAGGCACATCTATATCCTATAAACAAGGATCCTTAGAATATACAGAGGTCTATCACTAGCAAACAAAAGACCCCCAATACATACATATATANGTGGTTTATAAATGTTATTAGGGTTCTGATTTTAGGGTTTAAGGCCATTACAATTCATATTTGGATTTATATGGTTTCTTCATTACTCGAGCTAAAAGTTAGGGGTTATAGGGATTAGGTGTAGGGGGTACAAAGGTTAACATTACCTGCATTATGATCCTTTCTCCCCATTAAAGGTGTTATACAAAATTAAGTATATTTATGAGGATGTGTACTTACCTTTAAAACAAAATGAAAAAACATAGACCCCCACTATTATATATGGAGCTATATTTAGGGTTTGTCTTGATCCTTAGGTTGTGCATGATGGTAGTTTTAGACTAAATGAGTGCTTAATTGAGAGGCTTAGTCAAATAGGAATTGTACACCTCACTACTTATATAATTCATGATAAGGGAAATTTATGGAAAAATGGTTGGATGGAAGATAGTAATTTTGAACAAAATAGACAAGAATATAAAAACTAGAGTTCTTATACACATACATTTAACTTGAGTTATACTTTTCACAACGAAGAGGGTGTTCCTATAGCGTGTTCTCATGAAGATAATTAACACTTTTTGGCAATCTAAGGGTGCTAGTATGGTAAAACATGAGCTCTATCGAGATTTTGAAAATCCCTCGATTGAGCTATAAAAAGATCGATCCAGGGCTTAACCAAATGGTCAATTGAGCTATTGCAAAACGCTCAATTGACTATTAATAATACTATTTATAGATCAAACCTTCAAATATATACTGATAATTTGTGTTTATAAAAAATTTAAAACAAAACTCTGTGAAATATTTACCAGCTATGGAATTTAAAAAACCGATCAAGCTCCCTTGAAAGATAAATCAATCTCCTACAACATTTATAAAAATAAAACATCAATATATCACAACTTATTTCACCACTTATTTCACCGTGTCTATTGCATAGAAGATTGACGGTTGTAACTTATTTAATTGTGTCTGTTGCATAGAAGCTTGACCGAGGACTAGTAGCACTACTAAATTTTGTCTCCAAATATTTTTAGTGTCGAATGGGAATGGTGGTTTTATATGTCAATAAGGTATATCTAGTTGCGCGTTGCTTAAGCGGCATTACTTAGGGTTTCTGAAGCGACGTCTAAGACTAAAGTAACTTCCAACAAATGTTTGCAAATATACATTTTTCAAATCATATTTAACATCAGTTGATTGTCCGAAAAGATACTTTTCCTAAGTGTATTTAACATGATTTTAACTTCTGAAAATAGACACTTGTTAACCAAAAAAAAACGTTAACGTGGAGGATCTGTTTGGATTCGTGTCCTTGGCTATAACATGAAACAAAAATATCATCTAATGTCTTAAGAAACTATTTCTAAACTAAATATTTCCTAAATATTTGACTGATGCCTTTGTAGAAACTGATGTCGCCTTTTCTTGTAAATGCTTGCTAGCTATCAGTCCTTCCTTATTTTATTGATGGAAAATGATAACAAAATCCTCTTGATGTAAGGGTTTTGTGTGACGAACTTCTCCCTCAACCCTTTCATGCAGTGTTTGGAAGATACTAGAGGAGCCCAAGAATAATTTTGTTGGACGATCACTTGTTTTGGGTGGCTGGCTTAGGTTTTAGGCACAAACTAACTCATTCCTTATAAGTACCCATTGTGGGGGTAAATATTGTACACTTGTACATAAAATTTGATTATCAACTATGATCATATGGCCTCTATCCTCAAGATAGCTCACTCCATCTAAAACTATGAAGTAATATGCAAGATAACCTCAGGAGAGACAAGATTTTCTAAAATATAAGCTTTCCACCATGTCTAGTGGATAATAGGTCCACTTTGAGTGAGCCTCACAAGATGCATGATTAAGTAATCCATGATATAGAAAAATGTGTTATGTGGTCGACCAATAAGAATTCTCCAAGTTCTCACTCTAAGATGCATAAATAATAAATATATATAACAATCCCCTTAGGAGAGTGCTCCTCAACCACCTCATCAAAATATTATCATATCCAAAATTTGAATGAGCTGGTAAACAAGTTATACAATTTGACAAGAACCCGCCATTGTTCTCGTTTTGTGGGGGTCAATTTAAGTAGGTGATTTTGCCTCTATTTCAAAAAGTGTGTATACATGTAGCACCATTTTTCGTTTTGAGCCATTTTTTTTTATATTTCAAAATTTATTGGTCATAAAAAACTATAATGTTTCGTTACAGGCACATTTTTTCAAATTTTACAAAAAAATATACATTTAGTACCTAGTCACAATGCAAAAACCTATATATTTTTGAATTTTTTTAACATTTATAAGCTAATAAGAATGAAAAATAGATACATTTTGGAATTTTTTCCTTTAAACATTTCTCTTAAATAACTCATCTTTTGGGTAAATTTGAAAAAAGAAAAAGAAAATAGAGACATTTCAAACCATTTTAAACCTATTTTCAGCTATTTTATCTGTAAAAATGATATTAACTAACATTATTTTCCTTAAAGTGATAATTCACATAAACTCAACAAATAGTATACCATATATTTGTAAATAACATATGAAAAAACATAATGGTTATTCTCAAAATAAAATCTTAAAGTCAAAACATTACATAAATATCTTCTAAAAAACTTGTCAAGTTTAGCAATTTCCTCAACGACATGAAACTAATCAAGAATATCATGCAAACTAAAATCTAAGTTTAACAAATTTTCCTCAATGTCATGAAACTAATCAAGAATATCATGCAGACCAAAATCTTCATCGAAACTGACATTTTCTATAGCTTGGCTCTCTTCCTCGACCTCATTGTTTTCTGCGATTAGGCCTTCTACTTCTATGAAATGCCCAAAGTGATCATTTATAAACATACATTTTAATGGTGGTTGAGGCTCGTTTTACATATTTTCCACAAGTGACTCACGGAATTATCATTTCTTCAAACTAACTTCCTGCATTTCATCTAGAAGAACTTTCATAGCATTAATTTTTCTTGTTATAATTGCAATGTAGTGGATCATTATCTATGATATGCAATTTCTTACATTTTGTAAGGAGCATGTTATTGTTGTACCTAATCAAGGCATGCATAAAATTTAAATACATTAATGAAACATAAATTTAAAAATTATTTAGTATAGATATAGATTAATAACACTAGTTTCATATGTAATATCATAAATATTACCTGATCCTGAGAACAAATCTAAAACCCAACTTCTTCTTTTGAAAATGTATCTATGAGATAGTTAATCAATGGTTGTGGCTTCTGGTAGGTGTTTACAATCTCTCCTTTCAAATCTTTTTCTTCATATGCCAACTTTTTAACCACAACATTATAAGTCAATATTTGACTATATTTTCCTTCACTCCTTTCATTGATTAAAAGAGATTCATAGGTCTCAATTTTTGTCCAATATGCAAGATGTATGCTTTCAGTATCGGTCATAAATGGATCACTGCTGGAGCTATGAATATTACGCTTATTCTTGTAACAAAATTAAATAAGAATCTAATTAAATTATAGAAAAATAAATTTCATTTCTAATTTAAAATGCTTAATAAAACACTACAATTATCTTACCAATACAGTTGCTTCCTTGAATTTGATTTATCCTTGAAGGTTGTTAGCACTTCTCATCCTTGTACATATGATTAGAAAACAAAAAATATTCATAGAGGTGATGTTGCGGACATCCATAAATCTCGAAACCACTTTATTGAATTATTGGTAAGTACAAGGCTCACAATCATAAGTAATGTTTTTGATATTGTATCCATGAGGAATGTCTACAATTATTAGGGAGTACGCTTTCTTAGGAACAACATTTTCAATCTTTGCACAACCACCAACAATCAATTTATATTTCACAGTGTCCATCCCATTCCAAACATGATTATCAAGAAAAAATTCTCAAGTTATCTTGGAGCTTGAGTCTAGATAGTTGCATCTGACATCATCCCAACACTTTTCCCCCAACATTATAACCATATCCTCTTGTATTTCCATGTAAAGTTTATGACTATACGATGTAAAAATAAATTACATTTACAATCATATCTAATGATATAACATAATTCTTAATTAATAAAACATACTAAACTCAAAAAATATACTCCAAAACATAAACCAATCCACAAACTTACTTTTCAAATTCATTGCACATTTCCTCCATGGATAATTCACTTGAATTTACACGTGACAAAGTTGTAGATATAAGTGTTTTATCCTTCACATTTTGTAATGCTCTCCAAGGTGTTATAGCCATATCTTCTAGCAAATTTTTTATGCCAGGGCCTCCTTGACCGCTACTCCATATAGCTGCTTTAATTTTTTTTACCTTTTTATTTTTTATGCCAATATTATCCCACATGTTAAATATCTCTTCAATCATATCCCACATTGGAACCATCATAAAGTCCAACTTAAAAATAGTTATCTATAGCTCTGAATGCATCACTTCCTTTCAAATATTTTTGTTTCACATCATCCTCTTTAATCGGTAAACCTATTTCCATACAACATTGTTTCCGAAAATATCCATCAACTTTCGATCTATTCCCACCACATATTTGTTCAAATTCATTGCGGATAAATCTAACCCTTTGAATGAATGGCATGTACATCATATAATCACTATCTATGTTATGATCCAATTCCAATAGTTTTGATTCCACGTTTGTTAAACCAACATAAATTATGCATTTGACTGTTTGAAAAATAATGTTTTGGGGAAACTCTTGCATCAATTCTCTTATGTCCTCTACATAATGATTCCCCCCCACAACATAGTAGTTTTAACCAAAACACCTTGATTCATCAAATGCATCTCTAACAGGAACATATTTCGTGTCACCAAGAACTAGGTAGTCAACCACATGTGCATAAGGATTGTGCCCCATCAATGCTTTCAAGTTATGAACATGCAAGCGTTGTGGTTTCCTATTTTGATACTTCTCTTGACCTTCAGTGGGTCTATATAGTTTCTTAACATTTAAATCAAATGTATGCCCATTGTGAACTAACTTATCCCTTCGCAATCATTCCCAAATGGCATTTTGTGTTTTCTTAATAACACCATCATCTATATCATTGCCTAGAGTGATGATTTCCAAACTATCCCCAAAATTTTCACTTTGATTTTTAGTAATAACATTGGATTCAACATCTTGTCTCCTCCTTTTACCTCAGTTGGTGTATCTAAATGAACAACTTGTTTATCAAGAATGAAATCACCCGCATCCATATTTATTTTAGAAGAGTGTTTGTTACTCTTACTAGCAAGAGTAACATCCTCATCAACAACAATTTGTTGATCAAGTTCAATTGGGAGAGAGATTTTTTTTGATGTTGCCTTCCTAGGTACTTCAGTTGATTTTTGAGTGTCCTTTCCTTTCCTGTGTTTGTACTTCTTCAGTTTGAACATTTTGCACTCATTTCTTCATTGGTGTTTCTCCCTTATGAAGAGTACCATTAATGACATCCATAGGGTTTTCTTTAGTGGAATAAATTCCATTCAGAATATGGGAAAGTGGCATGGAAAAATCCTACAAAATAAAAACCTTGTTGTATTAAAACTATTACATTGTCATATCATCAAAATTTTAACAAATTCAAAAACATACAAAAATATAGAAACTTACACTCTTGAACTCAATATCATGCACGATTCTCGTACAAAATTCAGTGAAAATTTCTTCTATTTTATATTTTTAAACCTTCAAACAATATCAGATTTTGACATGGGTATTAGAATGTTTCACCTGATACCAAACAAATATCTCGCAATAATCCTAATGAGTGATAATCATTTTTAAGATATGCAGATGTCGCACAATATAAATGAATACTATATGGGTTTCTCTTGATATTTCTCTTTCAGAAACCAAGAATAGTCCATTTTCTCTTCCTCTAGCACATCTTTCCATTCCCTTGCGTTCTTGACTTTTAAATCCTTGATGGACACAACTTCTTCATGGGAAACATTATTTGATGGATCAATTGTTTTTTTCAACGACTTCATTGTTGATTTGCTCTAGACATGTTTAGAGATAGTTTTCTTGACACCATTCTCCCTATAATAGAAAACAAAAAATTTCAGTTTATCTACAAAAAACAAGTAACATACCTATATAAATAAAAAGAACATTCATGAAAAAAAACAAAAATATGCACATATGTTTAAAAAAAACATAATATAAGTAAAAAAACCTAATTTTTTTTAAATGTTTTTGAGCTAAAAGATGGCCCACCCCTTTGGGAAATGAGGAGGAGTTGTGCTCCTCCCCTGGGTGCCCCTTGGGCAACAACACTTTGGGCTCCCAGAGGGCTCTTGAGGGAGGACCAGAGCTCCTCCCCGCTTCCCATAGGGGCTAGGGGCATGCTACATGCCCCTTTTGGTAGTGGAGAGGATGTCATCTCCTCCCTCGGGTGCCCAAAGTTCCCTCCCAAGCCGATATCTCCTCCCTCAAGATCCAAAAGATCCCGCCCAAGCCCAAGCCCAAAAGAAAAAAAATACATTAAATTTAACCCTTGTGATTCCAAAAGGCATGACAAGCCAAAAAGAAAAAAAAATACATTAACTTTAACCCTTTTGCATCCAAAGGGCACGACAAGTCCAAAAGAAAAAAAATACATTGCAAAAAAATGTAAATTAAACTAACCTTGAAAATATCCTCGACGGTCTTTAAAATCCTTGTAGATTTCTGCAATGTTTATAATCATTGTTTGCAAGAGGTGATTGTAGAAAACAAAATCACATTTATATTGCATAGCTTAAGTTTAATTTAACCGCTACATGAATGTGGGATTAAAAACAAGAACGATAAAAACACACAAAAAAATACAAAGATAAAATTATAGACAAAATTTTTATAAGAAAACAAACCTTCAAAGCACTATTAAATTTCTCCAAATTCAAATGTGAATATAAAGAAAATGCAAATAGTAATTAGCTAATACATTATTAATAAATTTAAATTGGATGGCACTAAATGAAATTTTACTTGTGTTATGAGTGTGGGATGAAAAAATAAATGTAGATAGCCAATATATATTACAAAATTTATAGAGCATAGTTTACATGTGATTTAATTAATATTGTAACAAATTTTGTATATGAAATATTATATTAACTTCATTAATTGTATTAATGTGTTAGAAATGTGCGATTTGTTTTTGTAGCAAAATTTTGGAGGGAAAAATTAGTTCTTTTAACTATATGATTGTTGGAGGTTGAAATTTGCACCATTCTTCTTCTTGTGTGAGGAGAGTGGGAGTTGCACCATTCTAGTGCTTAGTGAAAAGTCATGGACTTGTCTGAAATTATCTGAATTTTATGAAAATGGTGGAAATGTTCCTTTGAGTGAGGATTTAAGAGGCACTGATGATGATTTTCCTCCTAACGAGGATTTTAAAGGTAGTAATGGTGATGATGAATACATCCTACAATATTCTTCCTTACCTCTCAACAATGTCCAAAAATCATTGCAAAAGGCTTCATCCATACAAAAAGCTTCAAAAGCTCTAATGAAATTCAAAATCAAAATTAGCTGGGAGGATGCAAGATGCATTTTGAATATTCATGGGAGCGGAATTCAATGTTGTGTGCATGGGAGGTGGTGCCTATTTCACTAATAGGGAGGTAGTCGAAATTGGTCTCCATCACCGAAGGTTAGGATCCATCTAGTCATTGTTGTGGGAGGTTACATCATCATGAACTAGTTTCCTAGTTTTTCAAGAGGCAAGTATTCATAAGGGGTCATCGTTTCCGAAGGTTGAGAGCCATATAGTCATTGTTGTGGGAGATTACATCCCCAGGGACTAGACACCCATGCACATGCCAGGAAAGGTGAATTCTATTGCATTTTTAGACTATGCCTTTTTTGAGACAGTGTATTACAAGTGCCTCATTATATATGGAAATAAAATTCTCTAAAGGGAAATCTATTGTGTAACTTTTTTAGAGCTCATTTAAGATCCTAATTTGTATTTAATCTTAGCCAATCAATGCATGATTCAAGTAGTTTTAGTTTATGCCATGACCCTATCTTGAACCTCAAGCAATGCCTCTAACTCTTGAAGACCTATATAATAAAAAAAATTGGATATATATATATATATATATATATAAACCATAATTTGTGAAAAGCACAGTAGAAATACCAATCCAATACGAATATAGTTTAAAAAAAATAGTGTTCTGGGATTGTATGGTTCTTATACAATGTAGTGCATTTCTTAAACAATGTAAAAATAACAATACGTATTTTCTCATCAATATCATCTAGACCAATATTGACCCAAGGAAATATTACAATGATTGAGATTCTCTCCTTGAGAAAAATGACAGTTAGTTGACATAGTTATCCAACCGATTGGATTATGTAACCCTTATAATATATAGTTTTTATTATCTATCCATTAAGTTTGGTCTTTGTGCTTATTCACCTCCTTTAATTCTTGGCTATAAAGGGAGTGCAGAAAATAAGCTACAACTAATCAACAATGCAAATTCTCGTTCAATAATAATAATCAGATCTAGATTTACATTGACTTGCATTGTCACTTACCTATTGAGTATGCCACCATAAGTCTTTTTATGCCACTATTAACCATTTTTTGGTGTCAAATACTGAAATTTTGAAGAATCAATAAATGACTTATATCATCGAACTATTTGCAAGTTTTAAACAAAAACAATAACATACCCGGACTCTATTTCAATATTCCTCTTGATGCAAGAGCATCGACATGGAGCCATCAATGTGACAGGTTGGTCACATGTTGTAGAAATTTTAGATTGTTGAGTCATGAGTTTTTTAGCCTAAGATGTTAGTAGTAGGAGATCGTGCCAATGATGACTCCATATGAGGAGATCAGGATGTAGGTAGTTTGTTAGGATGGTGACACTTCCATCATGAGTAGGAGTGGTTTGTTTTTCTGTTTATGGGACCACTCTATGGGATAGTGGAGCAAATAGGTTAAATATGTTGGGTATGATTCAAGTTGAGGGTTCTCAACTCAGAGGGGTTTCTGAATTTTGGAGAGCTCTCATTTCTAGAGAGTCTCGTTGCTTGGAGTTTCTTCCCATTGTAAATATTTTGAGAAGCTGAGAGTCAATGCATTCTCTGTGTGTTTATTTTACTGATTAATGAATAAATAGTTGTGTGTTGAATGTACAAACTATATTTTAATGACGTTGTTGTGATTGCATGAGCTAAAGAGTTGTATTTGCATTTGATTCTTTGATTTAAACAGTAGAATTTTGTGTGTATGTGTCCAATTGAATGGTGTATGAGGGATTGAAAGATTCTCTAGTCACTCACGTAGAAAACACATGGTTTTTGCAAGTTAATATTGTATGCAGGAGATAGACGGTCGAGATATACCCTAGATCCAGATCTACGGTTAGGAGTGATTTCGTGGTGTGGATATGCACGATGGATAACAAAGGAACTCGTCAGTGAAACTGGAAGTTGATCGCTGCAAAGGAAAAGAAGATCGACGTTCTGGGTGACACCTTAACGAGATCGATGGTCGAGAAGAATAGTGTTGAATGAACTAGTGCAAAGGAAATGATGGTTCATTTACGAGAAATCCCATTCCAATTCACTTCATATATTTTGGCATCCACCATTGATTCAGATTATAAAGTTGTGGATCATTTCACTGATTGAACAAGCGGAGAGGTTAACGACCCAACCGGGCATGAAACCTTTTATTCAATCAACCTTATAGTCAATTTGAAGTTCACCCTTGTGGCATTTGGATGATCCTATTGGCCGGATCGATAGAAGTTAGTGGCACTGCCAATTTTGGGGCCTGCTAAGTCGGGTAGTAAACTATCTAGAGGCTTCCCACAAGGGAACCGACCACCAATTTTGTTATTAGAGAAAATTTAAGCTCATGAATAACATGGTTTCACATATAGGTACAAGAGGTCATGGTGGAGGTCGACCAGTAGCGAACATGGAGGTTATGGAAGAAATGAGAGAGCTGCGAGCACGTTTGGAGGCCATGGAGACTGACAGATGTAGAGATCCAGAAGCTGGAGACGTGAGTGAGCCAAAAGATGAAGAACAATAAGAAGAAGCAGCACCCATGCAAAAAACGCTTGAGCTGAGGTATTTCAGGTTGATTCTAGGAGCAACTTCAAGGCTGAAACCTAAGTTTTCTACCTATGAGAGAAGTCTCGTTGTAGAGCACCTCATTGACTGGATCAATGAGCTAGATAAGTACTTTGAGTATGAGGATATTGAAGAAGGAAAGAAGGTTAGACTAGCAGTGATGACGTTGAAAGGGCATGCATCCTTATGGTGGGACAGTGTGTAAGCAGAAAGAAGAAGGAAGAGTAAGCCATTGATCAAAAGTTGGGATCAAATGGTGGCTAAAATGACGGCTAAGTTCTTGCCCAAATATTATTAGCTAACCATGTACAGATAGATGCAAAATCTGAAATAGAGATTGCTGACTGTCAGAGAGTATACTGAGGATTTCTACAAAGTGAACTTGAGAGTTGGTTATGTGGAGGAATCAGTAGAGAAATATTATAGTTATGTCAATGGTCTAAGGATGGAGATCCAAGAAGAGATCAGTATGATAGCGCCTAGAATAGTGGAGGAGGCATATCAGTGTTCCTTGATAGAAGAAGAGAAGCTAGTGAGGAAGTAGAACTTCAAAAGAGGTAGGAGTTAAGACAAAGGAAGGGGACAAGCAGCAGGAAGAGGAAGATTTGTATCCTAGAGAATTGAGTCCATCAACTCTAACCAGCACGAGAAACATGGTAGAGGAGGTGACTCAAGAGGAAGAAACCTTACCAAGGCGGTAGAGGTAGAGGAAGCGGCAGAGAGGTTGTCTACATGTGCTACAAATGAAACCATTTGGGGCATAGGTCATTCAAATGTCCAGAGAAAGAAGACACAGGGCAGAGAGTAGCCTATGTAGCTCAGAAAGAGAAGCAGCAAGAACAGTGGACAGAGGTTGAGAACTTGCCAGAGAGAGGTAAGGCTTTGATGATGAACAAAGTCTTGTTGAAGCTGGAGAAGGAGATAGCAGAGCCTGCTCAGAGGAAAGCTTTATTCATGACCATGTGTAAGGTCCAAGGGAATTGTTGTAAGATGGTGATTGATGGTGGGAGTACCGACAATCTAGTTTCCAAAGAGATGGTGGAGAAGCTAAGTCTAAATAAGGTCAAACATCCAATGCCATACAAAGTATCTTGGCTGCACAAAGGACATCAAATCCTGGTAAGTGAACAATGTGAGCTTGATTTCCAAATAGGCACATATAAATATAGGATTCTGTGTGATTTTATTCCTATAGACATTTGTCATATACTGTTAGGGAGACCGTGTTTGATAAGAGCACAATACATGATGGTAGAAGGAAATTTCATAGCTTTGAAGAGAAGGGGATCGGACACATGCTTATGCCTTTGAAAGAAGGTAGTATATAAGGACAGTAGACACATAAATTCTTACTTTGTTAGGAAAATAATATTTGCAGTAGATTGATGAGGAAGAGATGAGCTATGATGTGGTATGCAAACCTAGAGTGGTGACGATGATTACCAATATTATATACCTACCTGAGGAGATTCAAGAGATGCTCAATGAGTTTAGTGACATTGTGGTAGATGATTTTCCCAATGATTTACCACCAAAGAGGGATATAAGTCATCGTATTGATTTTATTCCAGGAGCAATTTTACCAAACAAGGAAGCATACAGACTGACACCACAAGAGAATGAGGAATTTAGGAGGCAGGTCCAAGGATTGTTGGACAAAGGATTGGTTCAGAAGAGTCTGAGTCCATGTGTAGTACCAACAGTACTTACTCTAAAGAAGGATGACGAGTGGAGGATGTGTACTGAATCCAGGGAAATTAACAAGATTAATATCAGATATATATTTCCATTACAAGGGATGGATGACACGATGGATTTCCTGAGTGGGAAAACATTCTTTTCAAAACTAGATTTGAAGAGTGGATACCATCAGATCAGGATCAAAGAAGGAGATGAGTGGAAGACAACCTTTAAGACAAATGATGGGTTGTATGAGTGGTTGGTCATGCCATTTGGACTGTCCAACACACCAAGCATTTTCATGAGATTGATGAATGAAGTCATGATAGATTTCATAGGTAAATTTGTGATAGTTTACCTTTATCATATTTTGATTTTCATCAAAACAGAAGAAGAACACCTGAAACATCTGAGATGCTTTTTGGAGAGATTGCAACAGGAGAAGTTGCTAGTGAATGTGAAGAAGTGTACATTTCTAAATTCAGAATTGGTATACTTAGGTTTTGTTATCTCAAGAGATGGTTTGAAGATGGACCCAGAAAAGGTGCAAGCAATCATTGATTGGCCTTCACCCAGGAAGATATTTGAGGTAAGAAGTTTTCATGCTCTCGAAAGTTTATATAGGAAATTTATAAAGAATTTTAGTGGTATATTCTCACCTATTGTTGAGATAATAAAGAAGAATAAAAAACCATTCCAATGGTCAACAGAAGCTAAAAATATTTTTCAGTTCTTAAAGAAGAAAATTACTAAAAAGCCAGTGCTAAAGTTTCTAGACTTCAAGAAACCTTTCCAAGTGAAGTGTGATGCCAGTGGAGCAACAATTGGATTTGTACTCAGTCAGGAGGACATGCCTATAGCATATTTCAGTGAGAAGCTGAATGATTCGAAGAAAAAATACTCATCTTATGTCAAGTAATTTTACGCTATTGTGCAAGCAATGAAGCATTGGAGGCATTATCAGATGCCCAGAGAGTTTGTATTTTTTTCTGATAACCATGCATTACAGTACATTATGCAACAACCTAAGTTGAACTTGAAACATTTTAAGTGGGTTGAGTTACCTTTGTGTTGAAGCACATAAGTAGACAATCGAATCAAGTAGATGATGCCTTGAGCAAAAGACTATTGGTTGTGTAAGAGAATCAAATCCAAGTCTTAGGGTTTGAGCACTTAAGAGATTTGTATGAGACTGATGTTGATTTTTAGGAGGCTTACAGAGCTTGTAGGAATCCTGTGGAGATGGACAGAGAGCCATGGATGGAATACATGTTGCAAGATGGTTTTCTTTTAAAGAACAGTAAACTGTGTATACCTAAGTGTTCCATGAGAGAGAATCTAATACAGGATAAACACATAGGAGGTACGGCAGGTCACTTTGGAAGTGATAAAACCTTTGGACAATTGATCCATTTCTATTTTTGGCCAAATATGAGGTTTGAAGTCGAGAAGTTTGTGAGTAGGCGTAGGGTATGCCAGCATGCTAAGGGAAGAAGCCAAAATACAGGCTTATACACACCTTTGTCTATACCAACTAGGACTTGGGATTCCATGAGTATGGATTTCATTCTAGGTTTGCCAAAAAATCAAAAGACATGAATCTATTTTTGTGGTTATTGACAGATTTATTAAGATGGCACATTTCATTCCATGCTACAAGACTAGTGATGCCACACACATTGCTAACTTGGTTTTTAATGAAGTTGTGAAGCTACATGGTTTATCCAGGAGCATTATATCATATAGAGATGTGAAATTCACAGGTCATTTCTAGAGGACAATGTGGAAAATTTTGGGTACTAAGTTGAACTTCAATTCATCTTATCATTTACAGTCTAATGGCCATACTAAGGTAGTTAATAGGAGTCTAGGGAACATGTTGAGAATTCTGATTGGGAAGAATCCAAAGCGATGGGATAAGGTGCTAGCTCAAGCTGAGTTTGCATATAATGATTCACCAAACAGAAGCACATGGACAAGTCTATTTTAAATTATGTATGAAATGCATCTAATAGGAGTATGTGAACTTCATGACTTAGGTCAATTGGAGAAGAGGAGTGCTAATGGAGAAGAGTTTGAAGCAAGAATCAGTGAGCTACAGGAGCAAGGTTACAACAAAGTAACACTGGTTACAAGGAAAAAGCAGATTCCAGGAGAAGGGAGAAGAACTATGAAGTAGAATATTTGGTCTTAACACATCCGAGGAAAGAGATATTTTCAAAGGAAGAGTATAATAAGCTGAAGATGAAAATTATTGGACCCTGTAGGAAACTCAAAAAGTTTTCAACCGTAATTCCTATGTACTGGAAATGCTAACAGAGGTTAGTATGTCACCCATTTTCAATTTTGCAGACCTGTATACTTATGTAGAAAGAGGCACAGGAAAACTTATAGAGGATAAAGATCCTACTGAAGACCTTCAGTGGCTGAAGCTTGTACCTATGGCCCAGCCATCAGAAGTTGAGTCAATCTTGGATACTAGAGTGGAAAAGCATACCAAATAGAGGGATTACTTGGAGTACTTGGTCAAACGGAAGGGACATCCTGTAGAGGACTCTACATGGATGGATGCTAAAGAATTGGAGACAAAGGGTTACTCAGTAGCTGATCTACTGAAAAGTGGTTCAAAAATTTTAACCTTGGGAGTCCGATGCAGGAGCATCGAAGTGGAGCCATCAATGTAACAAGATGGTCACATGTTGTGGCAATTTTAGATTGTTGAGTCATGATATTGTTATCCTAAGATGTTAGTAGTAGGAGATCATGCCAATGATGACTCCCTGTGAGAAGATCAGGCTGCAGTTAGTTTGTTAGGATGGTGACACTTCCATCATGAGTAGGAGTCATTTGTTCTTCTGTTTCTGGGACCAATCTGTGGGGGAGTGGAGAAAATAGCTTAAATATGTCGAGTAGGATTCAAGTTGAGGGTTCTCAACTCAGAGGGTTTCTGAATTTTGGAGAGTTCTCATTTCTGGAGAGTCTCGTTACTTGGGGTTGGTTCCCATTGTAAATATTTTGAGAAGTTGAGAGACGAAGCATTGTTTGTGTGTTTGTTTTAGTGATTAATGAAGAAATAGCTATGTGTTGAATGTACAAACTATATTTGAATGACGTTGTTGTGATTGTGTGAACTGAAGAGTTGTATTTGCATTTGAGTCTTTCATTTAAAGAGTAGAATTATGTGTGTACGTGTCCGACTAAACGGTGTATGAGGGATTGACCGATTCTCTGGTCAATCGTGCAGAACACGCAGGGTTTTTGTAGGTTAATCTTGTATACAGGAGATAGATGGTCGAGATCTACCCTAGATCCATATCTGTGGTCAGAAGCAATTTCACGGTGTGGAAATGCACGGCGGATAACGAAGGAACTCGTCGGAGAAACTGGAAGTTGATCGCCGCAAAGGAAAAGAAGATTAACAGTCTGGGTGACACCTTGACAGGATTGATGGTCAAGGAGAATAGCGTTGAATGAACTAGCGCGAAGGAAAGGACGGTTCATGTGCACGAAATCCCTTTCCAGTCCGCTTCATAGATTTTGATTTCCACCATCGATTCAGATCAGACGGTTGTGGATCATTTCGTTGACTCAACAAGTGGAGAGGTTAACGACCCAACCGGGCGCGAAACCTTGTATTCAATCGACCTTATAGTCGGTTTGAGGTTTGCCCTTGTGGCATGTAGAGGATCCTGTTGGTTGGATCGAAAGAAGTTAGTGGCGCCACCAATTTCGGGGCCTGCTAAGTCAGGTAGTAAACTATTTATAGGTTTCCCACGAGGGAACCGACCACCACCTCTGCTTTGAAGGATCAAATTTTAATTTTTTATTTTCAACTCCTGGTTCTCGACCTCTTAAAACCTTTTTAGTTGCAATGTCATTGATATCGTTCGATTTTAGAGCGTGGAAACCAATCTCCATAGTAAACAATGTATTCACTTTGTTAAAGAAGTTTATACCATATGTCGATCTCCTAACCCGCAAAAGTTGTTATTCCTTCTACTCCATCCATTGAATCAAAATTTAAAACATAATTTATAATTTGTCATAGAAATTCAAAATTATAAAGAATCTGTCTCTATTGAATGCAAAAAAAAAAGTTGTCATTCCTTTTAATCTGTCCATTTATTAAAAATTAAAAGCATAATTTATAATTTTTCATAGACATTCAAAATTATAAAGAAACAGTCCCATTGAATGCAAACAAACATAAGTTGTTATACCTTCTAATCCATCCATTGAATCAAAATTTAAAAATTAATTTATAATTTGTCATAGACATTCAAAGTTATAAAGAAATTGTCCCCATTGAATGCACACAAATATAAGTTGTTATGCCTTCTAATCCATCCATTGAATAAAAAAAAACATAATTTATAATTTGTCATTGACATTCAAAATTATAAAGAAATTGTCCCCATTGAATACAAACGGACATAAGTTGTTATGCCTTCTAGAATCAAAATAAAAACATAATTTATAATTTTTCATAAGCATTCAAAAATATAAAGAAATTGACCAATTGAATGCAAACAAACATAAGCTGTTATGTCTTCTAATCCATATATTGGATCAAAATTAAAAACATAATTTATAATTGGTCATAAACATTCAAAATTATAAAGAAATTGTCCTCATTTTATAATCCATCCATTGAATCAAAATTAAAACATAATTTATAACTTATCATAGACATTCAAAATTATAAATAAATTGTCCCCATTGAATGCAAACAAACATAAATTAATCTTAGTAGGCAAGTTATTCTACCGGTATTATCAATAATGGCAGAAAAAAACATCGATCGAACTACATGAGAACGACCCCTTAGAAACACAGGTCATCCCAATTCCTTATACTCGGAAGCATATCCACCTAGTGCACGACATTGGTTCCAACACTACCACCTTCCAAGAGCACCTTGCTGAATTCTACATGGGTACAAACCATGGATCCACAAACAACCCCTTGGATGCCTTTGCTCATGAATCAATCCATTAGAGGTACCTGTCGAGAGCTCTGAATGATTGAATTCATATTCTATGTTCACGATTTTAGTGCAACGATATTCTCTTGCGAGTAGCTATCATTTATCCATTCATCAATTTTCAGTGATATTTTATAATTAATTTTCTAACTAGCATATATCTTTCTTATAAATCGATCTATCAAGCACTATAGAGATCCAATTTCATTATGTGTAATTATTTTTTTATGTTAAATTTGTTACACATCCAAACAAAATATTGTTTATTTTATGAATGGACATGGGTTTTTTAATTAATTTCATTTAGCTTTAATTTTGTATTTTATGAGCAGGCATGAATTTTTAATTACTTTTTATTTTTGATAATGTAACCTTACGTTAAGTAGTATGGAATATTTGTTTATTTCAAAGTTAAAACGATTGGAGTAAAAATTGTTTATTTCAAATTTAGAATGAATGTCATGTTAAACGGGTTCAACTATGAGTTATCCATGTCTAGCTACATGTTATCAACAACCCTCTTCCCATTATTTTCCACTAAGTTCCTATTATCCATTCATTGACTACTAGTTATCCATGCATCAACTACCATTTATCCATTTATCAACTACTAATTATCTATGCATCAACTACCAATTATCCATTCATCAACTAACAATTATTTTTTATTTTCTTCTTTTATAATTGTTTATTTCGAATTTTGAATGTCCATCATAAAATCAATCTAGACCATATATTTGTCTCATCCTTGTGCAATCTAAGAAAACATAGATGTTAATTCACCCTCAAATTCTAAGATATAAATTCCTATCAACACAAATATAAAATTATTCAATTAGAAAAATGTTTCCTAAATGAAAATTTTGTATTATATTTACGTCGATAGACGTTTTTATTTGAGATTTGGGGTGAACTACGGCCTATGCTTTTTCATCTACAGATGAGGATGAGACAAGTGTATCGTCGAGATTGATTCTATTGCAGTCGTTTAAAATTCAAAATAAACAATTATAAACTATATATATATATATATATATAAAATAAGTGGTAGCTAACTTATGAATGGATAACTTGTAGCAATGCAGGGATAACTCATAGTTGATGAATGGATAACCAACAATTCATGGCACATAACTAGAAGAATGTGAGATAAAAAAGAAAAAGAATATAAAAAATAATTGATACTTGATAAATGGATTACAAGAAGAATGTCGGTGATAACATGTAGTTAGGCATGGATAACTCACACTCGAACCATTTAACTAGAAGAATATGAAGAATAAAAATATAATTTACATTTTGTAACTATCTCTCAACCATTTGATCTTTATCATCCTCTTTAATCGGTGAACCTATTTCCATACAACATTGTTTCCAAAAATATCCATCAACTTGTTGGTCTTCTATTATTAGCTGTTTAATACATTGCTTTCTAGCCTAACACTTATTAAACCATATGATATATTCATTTTATTAATGTTTATTTGTATGGTTATGTTTCTATGGAGACCCACGTGAACAAAAGGCTTGGTAAGTAATATTTTTTTGGTTATTTTATATTATTTTATGCATAAATTGGTTTTTATCTCCACATATATATATTCGGTCAAATGATGGTTTGTTATTTCTTTTGTGTGCAGGGTTTTCGGCGCTCTAGGGCAGGTTCACTGGCTGCACCAGCAAATTTGGGGGTTTCGATCCACGTTTTGGGCGTTTCCTGAGCTTTCATCGCCTTTCAAAATGCCTACACAGATTTCCAGGTGCTGTTTTGGGATGGTCGTTGATTAAGAAGCTGTTGCTTTCTTGTTTTAGTGTTGTATAGATTTGAAAGGGATTCGAACTCCCATATTTGGCTCAGGTGTGCCGAGTTACCTGTAGAGTTGTTTGAGGATCAATTTCTGTCACATGATTGATTCTAGTCTGTATCTTTAGTATAAAAGGGCTTTTGAAACCCTAAGAACAGAGGATGTTGAAAGAAGATTGTAATGCTCCATTTTATTAATACAACCAGTGTGTATTCTCTTTAAGGTTTCGATTTAGATCTGGAAGGCGTTGAGGGAGGGCCCCCTTCGACACCAACCTTGGTATTTTGCATTGTGTGTTTTGTAATCACAGGTTAATGTCTCTCTGCCTTGTTATTGTTCTATAGAACATTGATGTTTTACTCATATGCATATCTGCAGATTCTTAGCCATTTGTAATTGAATTAGCTTGCTGAGTAAATTCAGGAATAGTTGGTATTTAACGCCCCTTTCTGGTTTCAGCGTGGACTGTGTATTAATGGCCATGATTATTGTTTAGGGTGATTGTCTTTATAAATTGTGTGATGGTTTGATTTAATTTTTGCTTTATGAAAGGTTACAGGTAGACTGAGTTTTCACATTGTTTTTATTGCCAGCATATAGTGAGACAGCGATAGACTCTTCCTTTTATTGCTAGCATATAGAGAGATAGCGATAGAAGCTACAGGATTGGGTTAAACTCTCCTTATTCACAGGACTGTAAAATAGATTAAGGAATGGCGTGGATTTAAATATTTTCTTCGATTTCCAGTATGAAGCATAGTATTGGCAATTTGGTTAATGAAATTGACTCTAGCTGTTGAAGAACCTTTTGCTGCAGCATGGAAATAGTTAATGAACAGCTCATCCTTTTCACTTTCAAGTTTGCAGAGCTGTAGGGTATCTTGTTGAAATTGCACAGCACTTGTAATATTTCGTAGAGGGTTTGAAGATTGGAATTTATAGAGCAGATAGGGTTTTGTTAATAATCCTTTAAATAAGTGATTAAATAGGAAGAATTGTGTTGTTTGACATTGATGAAATAGGGTTTGTAAATGTTGCTTCCTTGAATTAACACCAGCTTCACAGTGTGCACATGCAAACCAGAACTAGTGAATATTTTTCATACAGTCCTATTATTGATTAATGAGTATTGTTTGAATGGCCTTGGTACTTTCCTGTGTGCATTAATGTGCATAAATAAAACAGAGTATATTTAAATAACCACAACCAGCCAAGCTTCATTATAATAGGCTGTGTGTTGACCATTTAAAGTCAAGAGATCACATGTATTACTCTGGCAATAATTTTTAGAAGTATTAGTGTGGAGTGAAGCATTAGATCTCGTAGGATTATGGTGGAGTTTTCAGGTCAATAGATCATAGTTATTGTGAAACTTATTAGGCTCTTTCATTTGTAGAATAGATTATCAGCACTGTAGCTGAGTGTGGATTGTTGAGTGTTTAAGAGATTGCTGTAGGGTTTGTTTAATTTATCCGGAGATTGTTCTTTTGAAGCATTGCTGTAGGTAGGATTTCTCTGAAAGATTGTTGTAGGTGGAATTTCTCTGAAAGATTAGGGTTGTTTTAAAACTATCTTGCCTGCACATATAGTGTAGCAGCTCAAAGTTTACAATTGCCCGGTTGATAATTAAATTGAGGTTAATTAAGTAACATTAATTTTCACCAACATTTTGGCGTCGTTGCCGGGGAGTTGGTCCAAGGTAAGCTGGTATTTTGCTCATTTCTATGTTTCTAGACTGAGAAGTTCAGGTAGATAGGATCTTTTTTTTACAGTACACAACAAGGTGGAGGGGAAACATTAAGACGCAAAGACGAATTCACTATGGGATTCCCATGGTGTAACAGCCTGCCGCATCCACTTTAGTGGGTTGCCCCAAATTCTTGTTGTTCCCTTTTGGTAAGTGTGGGTGTTTTTTTTTCCGCATGTTTTGATTTATTTTACTGCAAAAAGTGTGTTTACCTTTCCTATAAAGAGTGTTTACTTTCCGCAGTTTAATTTCATGCAAGTGTGTTTGTCCTTTTTTCAAGTTTGGGTGTTTAATTTCAGCAATCTAATTTCACAGCAGTTTTTAGGTGAATTGTTGCAGATTGGAGGAGAAGGGTCAGTAAGTCAAACTTGCGCATTTCATAACAGGTTCCTTCAAACCCAATTGTGGCACAGGTATTTCAATTTATTTTGATTAAAAGTCTTGTTATTTTCAGTAATTGTTTTGATGAGACCCAGAGATAGTAGGGGAAGATTCATTAAGGGTCATTCCAATCTTTTTGGAAAAAGAAACCCCCCCCCCCCCCACTAACCCTAGGGATAGGAACACCAGCAACGAAATTGAAAACAATAACGCACAAACTTCAGGGGAATTAAGGACCAGCCCAGCAAGAACTGAGGGTATACTCAGTGAACAATTACATTCAATAGAGACCCCACAGACCCAACAACCTTCTCCCCCAAAGGAAGATTCCAACTTGGTTGACACAGTGAACATAGAAGGAGTGAATTCTCTTTTCAGTCCACGCTCACAATTTGGTAGTTTCTCAAGTAGAATATACCACAGATCTGCCTTTCAATATTCAATCTTGGCCTAGGCCAGACCATTGGGATTTCATTCCATCCCCGAGAAGAGATAGGTTAGGTGTCAATTGGTTTAGTAACCCTCTTGTTATGAGTGATCAGGAAACCAGACACCAGATGGAGGGAGAAGGAGAACATGAAGGATGAACTGAAACAACTTTTGGCTTTCCTATTCTAGATCTTGCATGAAATGTCAACATGAAAAATATCCTAGCATCTTCATTACCTACCTTCTATGGGAAAAGTACTGAAGATCCGGATACTTTTATCTTTGAGTTTGACATCTTGTGCAGGAGTTACAATTATCTATAGGATGCACAAAAGTTAAAACTATTTCCAGCCACCCTTAAAGATGTTGCACTTAGGTGGTTTATGAGTCTGGGGGAGTCCACCATCCGAACTTGGGAAGAAATGAAGAGTGCTTTCCTCAGAAAATACCGAGATTACTGTGGACCTAGAGATTCTCAAAATGACATCTTCAAAATGCAACAGCATGAAGAAGAAAGTCTTGAGGATTTCCTAGAACGTTTCTGCTTTGTACTGCAGAAATCCAAGTATAATACCTTACAAGAGGATGCAGTCAGAACTCTTTTTTTGAAAGGGATTCTGGAGGAATATGTGGAAATCCTCAACCTGATGGCATCAGGTGATGTATCTCACAAATCTTTTGAGGAGATCACTGAACTGTGCAGAAAATATTCTAGGAGTAGAGCCAAAGCAGGAAAAGGCACAAGGGAAGCTCCTTCCCGCATTTCTAGGACAGCAGGACCTAGTGGGATCACAAGAGTTGAATTGGGGAACCTATTAGAAAATTTTAAAACTGACATCTTAGGCACCTTAAGCTCCCAATTTGATGCATTGAAAACAAAGAAACAGCAAGAGGAAGAAGACATGGCAGCATTGCACATATTCTGCCCTAAATGCAGAAAGAGGCACCCCTTGAAAGAGTGCCCTCTTAATACCATTGCAGTCTGTTCTCTTTGCTCGGATCCACACCCTACGGACAATTGCCCTTCTTTACCAGAGCTGCAAGCTTTTTACAAGCTTAATGCTGAACCTATAGATTCATCCTTTGCACCAAAGAGGCCTTGGCAGCCTAGACCCCAAAATATGTACCCAGAACCTGTTTTTCAAAACCCTGCATATTATTATCCTATGCCACAATCTCAGCAGTCATGGAGTCCACAAATGTGGCAAAATTGGCCCTCTCATCCAACTCAGACTCAACCATGGCAGTAAGGATGGCGAGGACAGCCATATGGGGGACCTCAAGGACAGCCTTATGGAGGCATACAACATACAGCCCCATTACACACCCCTCCTAGTTACTGTCCAATGCCCCCAAATATGCAGCAGCTTTTACCTGGCTTTACACCACCTGCACTTCCTCCCATACCCCCAGTTCCACAACAATACCAAAACCCAAACCCACCTAGACCTACGTTGTTGCCAGCTCAGCCTATCCCAAATCCTAACAACAGACCTTCCCAGCCTGTACATAATGCTGAAATTCATATGGCCCCATCTTACATAATTCATTCAGCTCCTTTACAGGAAATTCAATTAAGGTCTGGGAGGACATTAAATAAAACCCCTCCAGCAGTGATTATTGACGAAGAGACTGGAGAAGAAAATGTTGAAAAAGAGATTACAGAGGAAGAAGAAGTGCAGATTGCCTCAGAAAACACTCAAGCACTGGGAACTCATTCCCAATCATCTGCTCAGCCACAAGTGAATGACAAACCTCCTTACCCAGAGAGGTTATTAATAGAGAAGCCTGTGGTTCATCCACAGTTTGATTGGGAAAATGAGTTGAAGAATGTTTGTATCAAGATCCCATTACTTCAGGCTATTAGAGATGTCCCTATCTATTCAAAACTGGTGAGGGAACTATGCTTAAAGAAACCTGGTCGAAAACAGAAAGACCCACCCACAATACATGTTTTAGGCCAGCTGTCCAACTACATTTCAGACTGTTCCCTACCTCCAAAATTTGCAAACCCTGGGAACCCAGTGGTGACCATTTGCATTAATAAGATTCCAATAGGAAACACTCTAGTTGACCTGGGGGCTGCCATTAATGTCATGTCTATGACCACTGTGCAGAGGCTTCAGTTGCACAATCTCCTCAGACCTACTCCTACTATTTTGGAGTTGGCTGATAGGAGCACAGTCAAACCTGTGGGGGCCCTAGATGACATTACTGTCACAGTAGCTTCATGGGAGTATCCAGTGGATTTTCTGGTACTCCAAACTAAACATCCAATGGGGGAACATCCTGTTATATTAGGCAAGCCCTGGTTAGCCACGGCCAATGCCTTTATAGGTTGTAGGGAAGGCATTTTAACTATATCTAATGGCACCTCTCTACAGAATCTCATTATTTATCACCCAGCACAACCTGTATCAGAAAACATGCTATGGCTAGAGAGTCCTTACGGGGATGATGACGTGGAACAACCCTTGCTGTCTATTAGTCAAACTAGGGGGCTGGAAGACCAGACTGAGGATGATATTCTAGAACAATTTGTCTCAGCCACTACTAGTATTGAGTTCCCCCAGTCCTTCTCTGACCTAGACAATGTTTTCACAGAAGCTTTTCAAGAACAGTACTACCCTTCAGCCACCTCATCATCAGTAGTTTTATTCATAGATGAGAAAGTTGGAGCTTCAACTATACCAATAGAGATTAACCCAGGGAGGTCTTTGTTTATTAATGCAAATCTGTTACAAGACCAGCAAAATCAGTTAGTTAATCTACTTAAAGCACAGTCAGGGGCATTTTCCTGGATCTATACAGACATGAAAGGCATTCACCCCGACACATGCATTCATCACATCTATACGCAGGAAAATATTAGACCAGTAAGATAGCCACAAAGAAGAATGAATCCTGCGCTTAAAGACATTGTAAAAGATGAATTGCAAAAATTGCTGGATGCAGATTTCATTTATCCCATTTCTGATAGCAA
>LPNX010259386.1:232466-246982 GCA_001517045.1 Pseudotsuga menziesii
GCAAAATTGAAATTATTACTAATCTATCTCCACCAGCCACACAAAAAGAAGTCAGAAGTTTTCTGGGACATGCGGGGTACTATCGTAGGTTCATTGCTAATTTTACAAAGATAGCAGCCCCACTGTTCAAATTATTGGCCAAAGACAGTGGTTTTTGCTGGGATCAACACTGTCAGACAACCTTTGACACCCTAAAGTCAGAATTGTCCTCAACACCAGTGTTGAGGGGACCAAATTGGTCCTTGCCTTTCCACATACAGACTGATGCTTCCGACACTGCCCTAGGGGGAGTGCTGGGACAGAAAGAAAACCAATCTTACTATGCCATTTATTTTATTAGTAAAAACTTGACACCTGCAGAACTAAACTATACAGTAACTGAAAAAGAGTTTCTAGCAGTTGTGCATGCTATCAATAAATTTAGGCATTATATTACTGGTTATGATGTATTTGTCCATACTGATCATTCTTCTATCAAATTTTTAATGAATAAACCTATCACTAGTGGGAGAATTACCAGATGGTTGCTTTTGCCGCAGGAATTTAACATTACCATAGTTGACAAACCAGGGAAGGAAAATCTGGTTGCAGATTTCCTCTCCAGATTAACTCATGCTGATGATAATGTTCCTGTAGATGATACATTCCCTGATGAACATTTATTTGTTGTTTCTATTAAAACACCCTGGTTTGCAGATTTAGCCAATTATTTGGTTACAGGGAAACTACCTGCTCATCTGTCAGCTTACGAAAAACGAAGAATTATTCAGCAGAGTGCTAATTACTCATGGGTGGGTAATGACCTTTTTCGAACCAGTCCAGATCTGATTATCAGGAGGTGTGTGAGGGAGGATGAGATGTATGACATCCTTCAAGCTTGTCATGATGGACCCTGTGGGGGGCATTTTTCGGACAAGAGAACAGCATATAAGGTGCTGCATCAGGGGTATTATTGGCCTACACTCTTTAAAGACGCTGAAAAATATGTACAGGGCTGTGACAGCTGTCAAAGAATGGGGAGACCCACTGCTGCAGATCAAATGCCTTTACAGGCCCAGGTACAAATTGAACCTTTCGAGAAGTGGGGATTGGACTTTGTTGGGCCAATCTCACCAATGTCAAGGAAAAAGAGGTACATTTTATTCTGCACTGACTATGTAACTAAATGGGTTGAGGCAAAAGCCCTATTGAGGGCCACTGAAAAATCAGTCATTGAATTTATTTACGAAGAAATTTTTACTCGCTTTGGCATTCCTCGTGAAATTGTGACTGACAATGGGGCACAGTTTGTCTCTAAGTCCATGAAAGCACTTACAGAACAGTACGGGATTAAGCACTACAAATCTTCTCCTTACCACCCCCAAGCAAATGGGCAGGTGGAATCGACAAATAAGGTGTTAGAATCCATTCTAACTAAGACTGTACAGCTGCATCACAAATACTGGGCAGATAGGTTACCAGAGGCACTGTGGGCATACAGGACCACATGGAAAAATACCACAGGGTATACCCCGTATCAGCTTGTTTATGGGAAATAGGTTCTGCTTCCTATAGAATTTCAGGTAAAAACTTTTCGCACTGCTGCACAATTGAGCCTGAACTTAGATGAAGCTCAAAAGCAGAGACTGATGCAATTAAATGAGCTGGATGAAATCAGACAAGATGCTATCCAAAGAACTGTTTTGATACAGAATCAACGGACCAAGTGGCATGATAAATTCCCGAAGAAGAATACTTTTGAGGAAGGGGATTGGTCACTGCTGTTTGACTCACGGTTCAAACATTTTAAAGGTAAGCTTACCACCAGATGGATGGGACCATATGAGATTGTGACTGTTTTTTATAATGGTTCTGTCAAAATAAAGACAATTGATGAAGAACAGACTGCTTTTGTGGTGAATGGGCATAGGTTAAAGGTATATCACAAACCCATTTCTAAGCATGAGTTCATTCGTACCATGAGTCAACAATCTGGGCTAGAACTAGTAGGAGAAGGAATGACTTCCTCATCTCCCACTTCCTCATAATAACATTTGATAAAATTGTTTTTGTATATATGTACAGAAAGTTGTTTTTGTTTTTATTGGGTTTCTTTTGAAAGGTGCAGATATTATTTTTAGGCTCAGGATGTTTTGAACACAACAGGGAAATCTTTTGTTATTATTTCTATTTTTCAGCCATGATTGTTTTTTGGCAAGAGACTGTATAATTGGGTAATTTCTAGGCTGCACTAGTAATCAGAATGTCTGTATCAGGTAAACGTAAGTGTGCTGTCATATTTTTCAGAAATGTTCTGGCTATTCATATGAGTACTTAACCACCAGGCAATGTCTACATTAGTGCTTTAAGCTTCCCAAATGTTTTCTGCTTATGAACTTATGGGTTGCCAGGACCATTTGACCTGGTTTCACACTAGATGGAGAGAGGGAATTGTCTTTAGTATCAGCTATGGGCATTAAATTATTTTTAAGACAGGCATCATTTTGGAAAAAGGTGTCCAGGACTGGGCAGTGGGGGTTATTATCTATTGGCTGTTATAATACTAAACACATATATATACATTGTTGTATAGCCACTTTATGACTTTCACTTTCTACAGTTGCAAGGGTTAGTTGTTCATTTGGGCAAATTTTTACAGGCATGTACAAAGAATACTCTTCCAATTCTGGTACCATCCCACTCCTAGATGGTTTTCAGAGCTGCTCCCCCACTAATCTATGCTTGAGCAAATCATAAACTTTATCTTTAAGGTGAAGTTGGGATAAGAGCCTCTGATAGAAAATGGGTGCAAGAGGTTAACCCGCCGGGATACTGAACAGGTCCGCTGGAAGCGGGTACCGACCTGTGGTATAAACAGGCAAACCCATCAAGGTACTGAACAGGCCTGTTGGCAATGGGGCATCTGCCTGGGGAAGAAGCTTCTTAGATGTTACAGTTACCCCACCGGAGTACTGAATGGGCTTGCTGGTAGTGGGTTCTTACTCTAATATCTCCTTTAACAGCCTCATCTATACTTGTCCATATGAATGATGTACCTACGTAAAGGTAAAAGAGAGGTCATAAGGGTGGTTAAATAAAATTTAATAAACTACTTGAAAAAATTAATTGATAGCCAAATGATAATCATCTCTAGCTGTTCTGCATTTTGGGTTACCTGATTCTTATAAAAAAGAAAGTTTATGCCTGATATTTTCTAAGTTCTGAATAGAGCTGAGGATTTCAGTACAGTTTTTACTCAAACTATCCTGTGTGAAGCTGGGTCAAAGAGGACTACTATTCCATTAGCTTCTATTAGCATTCCTTTTGTCCTGTGGCCTATGTCTTGGTGGCAATAGTTCTGTATGAATGGCAAGAATAACGTTTGCATTTATGATTGTTTGAGCATTATAGTCACATAGGAGTAAAGGTGATTGATTGAAGTTTGCATTTCGATTGGTTGTTTTGTATTGTTAATGTAAATTGATTTCATGGCACAGTTTGGTTTATTGTACAGCAGTAAGTTGGAAATGAGGTAGTTATGCTATGAACTGTTTTGGTAAACAAATTTCAATCCAGTTTATTTGTTTATTAACTCATTGAGTGTTGCATATTTTGAAATTTAATGGTTTAACATCATTGTGTGAGTGCATTTGCTTGAATAGAACAGCTGCTGCTCAAAATGCCGGCAATTACTACTATGCTGGTAATTTCTGTTTATTCTTATCAATATGAAAGCACTGCTGTATTTTACATTGGCTGAAGTACTGGATTAAATGCTGGATGAAGTACCGGAATAGAAATATTTGCAAATTGACATGGAAAAGGTAAGAAATGCTGATGAAGGTAATGCACTTGGCATGATTGGGCAAGTTTTAATTGCTATGTGTTGAGATTTATGGTTATAAATAAATGTTTTTTTTCTGCCGTTACTAAAATTTGATGAGCTGTGAACTATCATGATAATTTTGGCACTCATTTAATTGATATATCACAGTTTTTCTTTTATGTTGTTAATCTGGACAATATTTCATCCTTTATTATTGATTGGCAGCTCGTAATAAAAATCATAACCTCGTTTTATTGCAATTGGGGTTTTTAAGTGTGATGAGGTTAGCTGTTCCAGTTCAGCTAATTTATGAAGGCTCCTTGCTAGTTATTTCATGGCTCAATCGACTGTTGGCATTTGATGTTCTTTTCTGATTCCTTGGTGCAAAGATATAAGATATTTGATCCACATGGCTCCTCAGGTGGTCTTCAAGCACGTTTTCCAAGAGCATAATTCTCTAGCAGATGGACTTTCTAAGAAGGCTCTGAATTTGGATTTGGGCCCTGGTTATTTATTTGAGTTTTTTAGATGGCATGGCCATTAATTAGGGCCGCTTTGTTCTATTGTAGCTGCTGAGTTTCTCAGCTTTGTGCCATCAGCTTCATGTGTTTTTCTCATGCTTTATCTTGGATCGAGTCCTTCTGCTAGCAAGTTTTGCTCCTGGAACACTTGATTGTTGATCGCCACAGATGTTCCTTAGCATATCTGACCTGCTAAATGCGGGAATGATGAATAAAGTCTGCCAGTTCAGACTTTAATTCTATCAGACTTTACTTTGAGTTCCAAATCTGGTTGTATCAGACTTTCTTGCAGAGGGACCTGCAAGATCTTTGGGTTGGGGGAGATGTTGGTCTTCTATTATTAGTTGTTTAATACATTGCTTTCTAGCCTAACACTTATTAAACCATATGATATATTCGTTTTATTAATGTTTATTTGTATGGTTATGTTTCTATGGAGACCCACGTGAACAAAAGGCTTGGTAAGTAATATTTTTTTGGTTATTTTATATTATTTTATGCATAAATTGGTTTTTATCTCCACATATATATATTCAGTCAAATGATGGTTTGTTATTTCTTTTGTGTGCAGGGTTTTCGACGCTCTAGGGAAGGCTCACTGGCTGCACCAGCAAATTTGGGGGTTTCGATCCACGTTTTGGGCGTTTCCTGAGCTTTCATCGCCTTTCAAAATGCCTACACAGATTTCCAGGTGCTGTTTTGGGATGGTCGTTGATTAAGAAGCTGTTGCTTTCTTGTTTTAGTGTTGTATAGATTTGAAAGGGATTCGAACTCCCATATTTGGCTCAGGTGTGCCGAGTTACCTGTAGAGTTGTTTGAGGATCAATTTCTGTCACACGATTGATTCTAGTCTGTATCTTTAGTATAAAAGGGCTTTTGAAACCCTAAGAATAGAGGATGTTGAAAGAAGATTGTAATGCTCCATTTTATTAATACAACTAGTGTGTATTCTCTTTAATGTTTCGATTTAGATCTGGAAGGCGTTGAGGGAGGGCCCCCTTCAGCACCAACCTTGGTATTTTGCATTGTGTGTTTTGTAATCACAGGTTAATGTCTCTCTGCCTTGTTATTGTTCTATAGAACGTTGATGTTTTACTCATATGCATATCTGCAGATTCTTAGCCATTTGTAATTGAATTAGCTTGCTGAGTAAATTCAGGAATAGTTGGTATTTAACGCCCCTTTCTGGTTTCAGCGTGGACTGTGTATTAATGGCCATGATTATTGTTTAGGGTGATTGTCTTTATAAATTGTGTGATGGTTTGATTTAAGTTTTGCTTTATGAAAGGTTACAGGTAGACTGAGTTTTCACATTTTTTTATTGCCAACATATAGTGAGACAACGATAGACTCTTCCTTTTATTGCTAGCATATAGAGAGATAGCGATAGAAGCTACAGGATTGGGTTAAACTCTCCTTATTCACAGGACTGTAAAATAGATTAAGGAATGGCGTGGATTTAAATATTTTCTTCGATTTCCAGTATGAAGCATAGTATTGGAAATTTGGTTAATGAAATTGACTCTAGCTGTTGAAGAACCTTTTGCTGCAGCATGGAAATAGTTAATGAACAGCTCATCCTTTTCACTTTCAAGTTTGCAGAGCTGTAGGGTATCTTGTTGAAATTGCACAGCACTTGTAATATTTCGTAGAGGGTTTGAAGATTGGAATTTATAGAGCAGATAGGGTTTTGTTAATAATCCTTTAAAATGTGATTAAATAGGAAGAATTGTGTTGTTTGACATTGATGAAATAGGGTTTGTAAATGTTGCTTCCTTGAATTAACACCAGCTTCACAGTGTGCACATGCAAACCAGAACTAGTGAATATTTTTCATACAGTCCTATTATTGATTAATGAGTATTGTTTGAATGGCCTTGGTACTTTCCTGTGTGCATTAATGTGCATAAATAAAACAGAGTATATTTAAATAACCACAACCAGCCAAGCTTCATTATAATAGGCTGTGTGTTGACCATTTAAAGTCAAGAGATCACATGTATTACTCTGGCAATAATTTTTAGAAGTATTAGTGTGGAGTGAAGCATTAGATCTCGTAGGATTATGGTGGAGTTTTCAGGTCAATAGATCATAGTTATTGTGAAACTTATTAGGCTCTTTCATTTGTAGAATAGATTATTAGCACTGTAGCTGAGTGTGGATTGTTGAGTGTTTAAGAGATTGCTGTAGGGTTTGTTTAATTTATCCGGAGATTGTTCTTTTGAAGCATTGCTGTAGGTAGGATTTCTCTGAAAGATTGTTGTAGGTGGAATTTCTCTGAAAGATTAGGGTTGTTTTAAAACTATCTTTCCTGCACATATAGTGTAGCAGCTCAAAGTTTACGATTGCTCGTTTGATAATTAAATTGAGGTTAATTAAGTAACATTAATTTTCACCAACACAACCTTCGATCTATTCCCACTACATATTTGTTCAAATTCATTGCGGATAAATCTAACCCTTTGAATGAATGGCTTGTACATCATATAATCACTATCTATGTTATGATCCAATTCCAAGAGTTTTGATTCCACGTTTTTTAAACCAACATAAATTATGCATTTGACTGTTTGGAAAATAATGTTTTGGGGAAACTCTTGCATCAATTCTCTTATGTCCTCTACATAACGATTCCCCCCCAAAACATAGTAGTTTTAACCAAAACACCTTGATTCATCAAATGCATCTCTAACAAGAACATATTTCGTGTCACCAAGAACTAGGTAGTCAACCACATGTGCATAAGAATTGTGCCCCATCAATGTTTTCAAATTATGAACATGCAAGCGTTGTGGTTTCCTATTTTGATACTTCTCTTGACCTTTAGTGGGTCTATTTAGTTTCTTAACATTTAAATCAAATGTATGCCCATTGTGAACTAACTTATCCCTTCCCAATCATTCCCAAATGGCATTTTGTGTTTTCTTAATAACACCATCATCTAGATCATCGCCTAGAGTGATGATTTCCAAACTATTCCCAAAATTTTCACTTTGATTTTCAGTAATAACATTGGATTCAACATCTTGTCTCCTCCTTTTACCTCAGTTGGTGTATCTAAATGAACAACTTGTTTATCAGGAATGAAATCACCCTCATCCATATTTATTTTAGAAGAGTGTTTGTTACTCTTACTAGCAAGAGTAACATCCTCATCAACAACAATTTGTTGATCAAGTTCAATTGGGAGAGATAATTTTTTTTAATGTCGCCTTCCTAGGTACTTCAGTTGATTTTTGGGTATCCTTTCCTTTCCTGTGTTTGTACTTCTTCAGTTTGAACATTTTACACTCATTTCTTCATTGGTGTTTCTCCCTTATGAAGAGTACCATTAATGACATCCATAGGGTTTTCTTTAGTGGAATAAATTCCATTCAGAATATGGGAAAGTGGCATGGAAAAATCCTACAAAATAAAAACCTTGTTGTATTAAAATTATTACATTGTCATATCATCCAAATTTTAACAAATTCAAAAACATAAAAAAATATAGAAACTTACACTCTTGAACTCAATATCATGCACGATTCTCGTACAAAATTCAGTGAAAATTTCATCTATTTTATAATTTTAAACCTTCAAACAATATCAGATTTTGACATAGGTATTAGAATGTTTCACTTGATACCAAACAAATATCTCGCAATAGTCCTAATGAGTGCCAATCATTTTTAATATATGCAAATGTCGCATAGTATAAATGAATACTATATGGGTTCCCTTGATATTTCTCTTTCAGAAACCAAGAATAGTCCATTTTCTCTTCCTCTGGCACATATTTCCATTACCTTGCATTCTTGACTTTTAAATCCTCAATGGACACAACTTCTTCATGGGAAACATTATTTGATGTATCAATTGTTTTTTTCAACGACTTCATTGTTGATCTTGCTCTAGACATGTTTAGAGATAGCTTTCTTGACACCATTCTCCCTATAATAGAAAACAAAAAATTTCAGTTTATCTACAAAAAAAAAGTAACATACCTATATAAATAAAAAGAACATTCATGAAAAAAAACAAAAATACGCACATAAGTTTAAAAAAAACATAATATAAAGAAAAAAAACTATTTTTTTTTAAATATTTTTGAGCTAAAAGATGGCCCACCCCTTTGGGAAACAAGGAGGAGTTGTGCTCCTCCCTTGGGTGCCCCTTGGGCAACAACACTTTGGGCTCCCAAAGGGCTCTTGAGGGAGGACCACAGCTCCTCCCTGCTTCCCATAGGGGCTAGGGGCATGCTACACACCCCTTTTGGTAGTGGAGAGGGTCTCATCTCCTCCCTCGGGTGCCCAAAGTTCCCTCCCAAGCCGATATCTCCTCCCTCAAGATCCCAAAGATCCCGCCCAAGCCCAAGCCCAAAAGAAAAAAATACATTAAATTTAACCCTTGTGATTCCAAAGGGCATGCTAAGCCGAAAAGAAAAACAAATACATTAAATTTAACCCTTTTGCATCCAAAGGGCATGACAAGTCCAAAAGAAAAAAAATACATTGCAAAAAAATGTAACTTAAACTAACCTTGAAAATATCCTCGACGGTCTTTAAAATCCTTGTAGATTTCTGCAATGCTTATAATCATTGTTTGCAAGAGGTGATTGTAGAAAACAAAATCACATTTATACTGCATAGCTTAAGTTTAATTTAACCGCTACATGAATGTGGGATTAAAAAAAGAAAGATAAAAACACAAAAAAAAATAATAGACAGAATTATTATAAGAAAACTAACCTTCAAAGCACTATTAAATTTCTCCAAATTCAAATGTGAATATAAAGAAAATGCAAATAGTAATTAGCTAATACATTATTAATAAATTAAAATTGGATGGCACTAAATGAAATTTTACTTGTGTTATGAGTGTGGGATAAAAAAATAAATGTAGATAGCCAATATATATTACAAAATTTATAGAGCATAGTCTACATGTGATTTAATTAATATTGTGCCAATTTTTTTATATGAAATATTATATTAACTTCATTAATTGTATTAATGTGTTAGAAATGTGTGATTTGTTTTTGTAGCAAAATTTTGGAGGGATTTTTTTTTTTTGCGGGGGGGAGGGGGGGTTGGGGGTTGGAGGGAAAAATTAGTTCTTTTAACTATATGATTGTTGGAGGTTGAAATTTGCACCATTCTNAGAGTGGGAGTTGCACCATTCTAGTGTTTAGTGAAAAGTCATGGACTTGTCTAAAATTATCTGAATTTTATGAAAATGGTGGAAATGTTCCTTCGAGTGAGGATTTAAGAGGCACCGATGATGATTTTCCTCCTAAGGAGGATTTTAAAGGCAGTAATGGTGATGATGAATACATCCTACAATATTCTTCCTTGCCTCTCAACAATGTCCAAAAATCATCGCAAAAGGCTTTATAAAGCTTCAAAAGCTCTAATGAAATTCAAAATCAAAATTAGCTGGGAGGATGCAAGATGCATTTTGAATATTCATGGGAGTGGAATTCAATGTTGTGTGCATGGCAGGTGGTGCCTATTTCACTCATAGGGAGGTAGTTGAAATTGGTCTCCATCACCGAAGGTTAGGATCCATCTAGTCATTGTTGTGGGAGGTTACATCATCGTGAACCAGTTTCCTAGTTTTTCAAGAGGGAAGTATTCATAAGGGGTCATCGTTTCTGAAGGTTGAGAGCCATCTAGTCATTGTTGTGGGAGATCACATCCCCAGGGACTAGTCACCCATGCACATGCCAAGAAAGGTGAATTCTGTTGCATTTTTAGACTATGCCTTTTTTGAGATAGTGTGTTACAAGTGCCTCATTATATATGGAAATAAAATTCTCTAAAGGGAAATCTATTGTGTAACTTTTTCAGAGCTCATTTAAGATCCTAATTTGTATTTAATCTTAGCCAATCAATGCATGGTTCAAGTAGTTTTAGTTTATGCCATGACCCTATCTTGAACCTCAAGTAATGCCTCTAACTCTTGTAGACCTATATAATAAAAAAAATTGGATATATATATATATATATATATATAAACCATAATTTGTGAAAAGCACAGTAGAAATACCAATCCAATACTAATATAGTTTAAAAAAATAGTGTACTGCGATTGTATGGTTCTTATACAATGTAGTGCATTTCTTAAACAATGTAAAAATAACAATACGTATTTTCTCATCGATATAATCTAGACCAATATTGACCCAAGGAAATTTTACAATGATTGAGATTCTCTCCTTGAGAACAATGACAGTTAGTGGACATAGTTATCCAACCGATTGGATTATGTAACCCTTATAATATATAGTTTTTATTATCTATCCATTAAGTTTGGTCTTCCTGCTTATTCACCTCCTTTAATTATTAGCTATAAAGGGAGTGCAGAAAATAAGCTACAACTAATCAACAATACAAATTCTCGTTCAATAATAATAATCAGATCTAGATTTACATTGACTTGCATTGTCACTTACCTACTGTGTATGCCACCATAAGTCTTTTTATGCCACTATTAACCATTTTTGGGGGTCAAATACTGAAATTTTGAAGAATCAATAAATGGCTTATATCATCGAACTATTTTCAAGTTTTGAACAAAAACAATAACACACTCGGACTCTATTTCAATATTCCTCTTGTTGCAAGAGCATCGACGTGGAGCCATCAATGTGACAGGCTGGTCACATGTTGTGGCGATTTTAGATTGTTGAGTCATGAGTTTGTTAGCCTAAGATGTTAGTAGTAGGAGATCGTGCCAACGATGACTCCATATGAGGAGATCAGGATGTAGGTAGTTTGTTAGGATGGTGACACTTCCATCATGAGTAGGAGTGGTTTGTTTTTCTATTTATGGGACCACTCTATGGGGTAGTGGAGCAAATAGGTTACATACGCCGGGTAGAAGTTAAGTTGAGGGTTCTCAACTTAGAGGGGTTTCTGAATTTTGGAGAGCTCTCATTTCTAGAGAGTCTCGTTGCTTGGAGTTGCTTCCTATTGTAAATATTTTGAGAAGCTGAGAGTCAAAGCATTCTCTGTGTGTTTGTTTTACTGATTAATGAATAAATAGTTGTGTGTTGAATGTACAAACTATATTTTAATGACGTTGTGGTGATTGCATGAGCTAAAGAGTTGTATTTGCATTTGAGTCTTTGATTTAAACAGTAGAATTTTGTGTGTACTAGGTCTTTCCCGTACTAGGTCGTAGAGCACTCGGCTCCTCTAGGTGGAATATTTGTTTATTTCAAAGTTAAACCGATTGGAGTAAAAATTGTTTATTTCAAATTTAGAATGAATGTCATGTTAAACGGGTTCAACTATGAGTTATCCATGCCTCGCTACATGTTATCAACAACCCTCTTCCCATTATTTTCCATCAAGTTCCTAGTATCCATTCATTGACTACTAGTTATCCATGCATCAACTACCATTTATTCATTCATCAACTACTAGTTATCTATGCATCAACTACCAATTATCCATTCATTAACTAACAATTATTTTTTATATTCTTCTTTTATAATTGTTTATTTCGAATTTTGAATGACCATCATAAAATCAATCTAGACCATATATTTGTCTCATCCTTGTGCAATCTAAGAAAAACATAGATGTTAATTCACCCTCAAATTCTAAGATATAAATGCTTATCAACACAAATATAAAATTATTCAATTAGAAAAATGTTTCTTAAATGAAAATTTTGTATTATATTTACGTCGATAGATGTTTTTATTTGAGATTTGGGGTGGACTACGGCCTATGCTTTTTCATCTACGAACGGGGATGAGACAAGTGTATCGTCGAGATTGATTCTATTGCAATCGTTCAAAATTCAAAATAAACAATTATAATAAAAAAAGAAATATAAAAAATAAGTGGTAGCTAACTTATGAATGGATAACTCGTAGCAATGCAGGGATAACTCATAATTGAGAAATGGATAACCAACAATTCATGGTAGATAACTAGAAGAATGTGAGATAAAAAAGAAAAAGAATATAAAAAATAATTGATACTTGATAAATGGATCACAAGAAGAATGTCGGTGATAACATGTAGTTAGGCATGGACAAATCACACTTGAACCATTTAACTAGAAGAATACGAGGAATAAAAATATAATTTACATTTTGTAACTACCTCTCAACCATTTGATCTTTATCATCAATGTGATCCGGCCACAAACATGTGGATGTGCTAATTATGCATTATTTTACATAATTCGATTTATTCTTATTTATTATAATAATTTTATTCAATAAAATGGCAATTAAATTTTCGTAAATTAGTAATTTTTTACATAAAATCTAATATAATAATATTTCAATGAAAATCGTAAAGTGAGAAGCAGCTATCTATGTTAATAATCATTCAATGTTTTTTAAAAATTTAATTGATATTTTTTATAATAACAACTTAATTTTTATCTTCAAAATTTTATGATAATGCTAGATTTATAGATAGGCTCTACTTAAAAAAATGTAGTTATTTAGATTTATATATGTTCTAGTAAAACATATTTAATGGATATTTTTTATAATAACAACTTAATTTTTATCTTCAAAATTTTATGATAATGCTAGATTTATAGATAGGCTTTATGATAATGCTAGATTTATAGATAGGCTCTACTTAAAAAAATGTAGTTATTTAGATTTATATATGTTATAGATAGAAAGTAGTGATTTATTTTAAAATATTATATTTTTATTTAATATATATAATTTCAAGAGAAAATTTGAATATGATTAATATTTAAAATAAAAATTTAAAAGTTAAAAAAAAATATTTTTATAAAATTTAATTATAACATTTATTACATGAAATGTGAAGTAGCATTTATATTAATAATAATTATTTAATTTTTAAAAAAGTCTAGATTTAAATAATAATAAGAATTAAGTTTTATTTTCAAACTTTTATAAATATATTTGATTTATTGTTCTTAAGGGTGTAGCACAACTCGTGATTTGTTTGATATGAAGGACATGTTGTAAATGGAGGTCACGAATTCAAATCACAATGTCTTACCCATGCTCCATGTGTTCGGGTCATGTAGGTGCACCTAAGATTATAGTGGTAGCGAGATCTCTCGACCCTGTGTCACGTGAGTACCAACCCAACCCATGTATTCGAATCATATAAATACACCTAAAGATATAGTGGTAGAAAAATCCCTAAACTCCATGTCAAACAAATACAAACCCAATCCCTTATTTGAAAATCCCCTTCATACAATACATATAATTTATAGTTATTAAATTTATCTCCTTGATTCAAATTAATTTACTAAAAGATACATAGCTATGTGTTCTCACCTATTAAAAATATTATACTACAAGTGATTCAAGATTTTAATATTATATTGTGAAGTGATTCATGATTTTAATATTTTATTAGATTGAGAGATATGTTTTTTTTAAACTAATATTTCAATTATTTTTTTTTTAATATTTCAAATATTTATATAAAAGTCAAAGTTAAATATTTATATTTATGGGATGCTTCATTTTGATTTACACATACGCTCTACTTAAAACGTAGTTAATAGGTTCATTATCATATTAATTTATTAAAAAAAGTCATGTATATACATTAAAGATCGGGTCTTTAAATATTAAAAAGATTTTATTATTAAATTATTTATGATTTTAATAATTATTTTACATAAAAAATTATTTCAACATAATATTTGGATGTCACAATTGAGGTTCATAATGTTTGATTTATAAATATGTTTTATTTAAAAAAACAATAGTTTAAATTTATTATATTTTTAATTAAAAAATAATTATTTATTTCAAATTCAAAAGTATTAAAAATTGTTAGATTTTCAAATAAAATTTAAAAAAAAAAAGAAACTAATTTCGTCATAAATTTTAACTTTATATGTCATTATAAATTTTAATTTTATTTAGTTATAAGTATTACACAACATTTACAAGATTATATATAATAAGGTTGATCTTAACATTATAGTATTGCTATACAAAAATATATATGTATATATATTAATGATTGTGTTCTCACAATATTATAGATATTATATTACCTTACCAATATTATATTACCAAGTGATTTCTCATTATAATCTTTTTTTATTATGTTTTTGAGGATTTTTACAATCTAATATTGTTAACACCCAAAAATGGTTAACTACCTCATCTACCCCATTTCATGGCTCATTCGTCCATTTACCTACCATATTTCCCTGAAAATCCCACTAAA
>LPNX010259386.1:254164-298499 GCA_001517045.1 Pseudotsuga menziesii
GGTCTAGATAACAATTAAAATATATAATATGCCTTCTAAACTGAAGTAAATTTATTAAAAAGAAAAAATTTATAGAGGAATATTTTTGAGTATTTATCTTTCATCTACTTGGGTTTCGATTTTTTGAGATTTAAACATCACAATTCAGTTCTGATTAGGCTTAGAAAACTTTCATTTTTGTATAGGAAATATTTGTCAAATAAAAAACATGGATACATATCATTCTTTTTGAAAATTAACTAGTTTATTACTCCAGGTAGCCACAACGAAAAGTGATACTAAGTACATGAGCTATACAATTGTATTGTGGATATTGTTGCATAGACACATTCGATAGCTTGGTTGTGCCCAATTTGTATTATACAGATGGAAAAAGGTGGATTTTGTGTTTGTTACCACCTAAGTTGTACTTAGTGGTTTTCTATAAAGTGAGCCTGGTGAACCGGACAAATATTTTTTGTTCGGACTTCAGAAGACCTTCGGAAGTGCTTCTGGGAAGTGCTTGTTGTACTATATCACATGTTCATACCCCCTTGGGGGAGTTCTAATAAATGTTCTAGCATGATAGTGTCTGTAAAAGACTCTGTCTCTTAGACTTTATTTGTCAATCTGATCAGCCCAGGGCGTTTTTTCCCTTGGTTATTATTGGTTGTTGAATAAACGACTGATAATTTCTGAGTTTTTCACTCAATACCTCCAAAGTTGGGGTGGTCGGCTTGGCATTTAGGCCTATTGAGGTTATTAGAGTCTACGTGTCAATGTATAAACATGCTAGACATCATGGTCGATTCATATGAACATGTCTAAGTCTCCCTAGGTTTTTTCATTTTTTTAAATTTTTTAATTTTTTCAGTGTTTTTTATTAAAATTTAATTTTTCCAAAACTTAGGCTATTTTTTAATAGTTTAATTGGAAAATTTTATTTTTTAATAAAAGTGGGCCAAATAACCAGTTTCAGTCATGTAGGTGCTCATTTTCAAGCTAAGAGCACCATGTAAACCCATGGACCCACTATTTCTTAGTTTTGAGTGATTTTCCATCACTCAGGTCAGAAAGCCCCAAAAAATCATTTATTGATTATTTTAATTAATAAATAGATGAATAATGGAGCAAATTCAAAATCCTAGATCAGTGGATTCTCAGCCGATTTGATTAAAATCAGTTAGATCTGAACCAGATTGACTGGATCTGACAAATCCTTGACTGAAGGAGGTGATCTGGATAGATCCAGAGTTGAACTTCAGCATCCTTTATGGGGAATTTCGCCCTCCCTCTCTCCTCCACACATTAGGGCTCATCTGGATGATTTTTGGTGGATGCTTCAGTCAACAGGTTGAGGTGTCAGTCAGATCAGCCCCTCGATTGACAGTTGCACTCAATGAGACTCAGATCTGGCTCAGCTAGACACAGATCAAGCATTGATGGACTCTCATTCAGCTACAATGGTCTATCTCCTTGGGATTTGTGCCCCCCCCTGGGCTGGATCTCCTGGTTTTTGTATATATCCAAGCATAAGCCTCCTCTTCCAAGCTAGTTCTAAAGAGTTGGATTGAAGGGCTTGCTATTGTAATACTGTTGTAATCTTTTGATTGTTGAAATAAAGAAGCTTTGGAGGCCAAATGGTGTAATGCTCTCATATGTGTGGATTAAGCATTGCCTTACGGCCATTGATGTTGCTGGCTTTTCTCTCAATTTCTACATCTGAACCCTGTCTGGCTTGAACGATTCAACTGAATCAATAGGAGTATAGTTGGGAAAGTAAGGTTACTTGTTTTTCTTATATCTCATAGCATATATGTTAGAATATCTAGATTATACATGTCTAATAAGTTTATTTGCATGTAATTCTTGTCTCTTTTTCATATATATATCCAAATCTCATGAGGTTTCGTGCAGGATTGTGTGTTTAGCTTTCAGGTAGAAAGGATTGGACGAGCTTTGGATCTAGTTTGACTCCACTGTACATCCAAAATATTTGTGAAGACATTGCCCCTCTATATTCCACTAACAAGTTTCCATTGCAGATCTACTTCAGCAACAAGCACTTCTCTTCTCCTTTTCCTCCTTCAAAATCAATTTTTTTTACCTGGTTACTTTGTTCACAGCTTTGATATTGTTTATATCTATTATCTTAAAGTAAATTTAACATATATCTATCTTCTCAAATCCCATAATCTAGATCTTTTTCTTAAAAGGTTTCATAAGCATTCTAGATCGAGCTTTAGGGAAATCGTCCTTTTTGCATGGAATTTTAAAGAGGATTTGTAACTTGCATGCATTATATTTGTATTTTCTATTATAAAAGATAAATCTAGCAATCAGTGCACATCATATTGGCTGCCTAAAAGGCAAGCCAAGATCCCAAAGAAAGCTTGCTTTCCTTGGTTCCCTCTTTACCTTTTTTAACTAGTTTTAACTTAGCTTTTTTTTGGTTAAAAGTAAGCTAACCCAAAGGTACTTTCAGAGTGCTTTTGGGCATATTTCAGTCTAATAATATTTCTGGTTTTTAGCAGGTATAACAGAAAAGAGGAGGAGCTTCTATTCGAAAGTGACTTTTGGGCCTTCTGAATCCCCCTAGGGGTCTCCCTTTTTTACTGAAATCTTTAATTTTTGCATTTTGTAAGCTCTTGGTTTCATTCTGTATAAGAATCAAGAGGCATAATATCAATTTACTGATATTGTAACAGGTGGTAATAAAAATAATTCTGAATAGGCTCTTTCGATCCCATTCCCCATCCCCCCTGGGGGGATTTGCGTCCGTGTCATTTTTTGCTTTTCATTCATCTTTTTTCAATCTAGCATAGTACTAATCTACTGGGTAGTATACTTTGATTTAAAATCATTTCCATTTTTCCATTTCTATTGGTTTCAAAGTAGCTTTAATACTTACCCCATGAGCCTCCTTTTGAGCCGAAAGGTGAAGAAAGGTTCGTGGTAGTCTAATTAGAAAATTGTGGTTTGATTATCTTTTTATGTTTCATTTGCTATCATCATTTGTTTCAGTAACCATAATAAAATCAACCCCTCCTTGATTACCCAATTGAGGTCCACTTGGACCGAAAGAGGTTCCTGGAGGGTTTTCTTTTTAACAAGAACATCCATCTCAAAATTTACTAAAATTGACAAGACTCTGGTGTGTATGCTCTGCACTTGGCTTCGGTTCATCCACTCAGTCAAGCTATATCAAAAGCACTTGAGTGAATAGTATAATTAGGATTCACTCTCCCAAATTGACAAATCATTAGGTGAAAATACAACACCTAGATCAAACCATTACGGTGGAAAAATACCCAAAGGAAGCGGGAACTTCTGAAAAGTGACCTCGGGGCGCCGATCTCTGTCACACCCTAATGGGTGCGTTATGAACAATAGCCCCAGAGACTCCATTCAACCCACATATTCCTTGCGGGTAGCCGTGAAGGTTTAGTTTTGGACATACTCCAAGTACTCTCGGGTATATCTGGAGTCCACCCCTTCGCCTAATTTTAATCAACTCATATTTCACATTAACTTAAAACGTACCAAGAGGCAATTGCAAAACATTCACTCCAAGAACATGCAAGTACATTGATTATCTATTGACTCCATTTTAAGACACTGGCTATTTTCTTGCTATATATATATATATATATATATTGTGTCTCAGCATTGTGCTTTTGTGCACTCATTTTGTATCTTGTCATCTATGGTTGTTTATGGTTAAATTTCAAACTCCTAAGTAACTCATTCAGTTTAACATCACCATACTAAATAATTTTTCCTTAGTAACTTAATAGGGTCTACCCCCCTTGGCTTCGTTAGGAGTTGAGCCTAAATTGAGGAGTCAAGAACAAGGTGGCATCCTTGACTCAAGACTTTCCCCCAAGGACACACCGAGTGGCTTGAATATTTCTGCCACGTGACCCAAGTGTGTGAAAGGCGGCAACAGTGTTGAATATAAAAAATTATTTTTGTTATCTGGAAAGGTAGAAAACTATCTATGAATGGTGAAAGGATATTTTGTATATACATAACAAGTTTTGGTTTACATTTGTCTCTTTTTAAGTTGTAGTTTTTCCACAGTGAAACATTGCAATTTTTCTACTATAAATTCAACCACTTTATTATGATAGAGAATTCAATTATAATGTCTTCTAAGATTTGAAATAATTTTTGAATGTTAATAAAAAAGGTGTTATTTGAGAAATTATGTAAGAATTTCGTTAGAAACTTGATATTTCTCTAGCAAAGAATACAACAAGTCTCTACAATAAAATTTAATCAAGAGCCACAACGTGACAATGTCCCTACATCTGGGGAAAATTCAGGTTTTTGGAACGCCCCATCAACCTCTTTCGCTTTCAGTCTGAGTATTCCAAAGGAAGTACTGACCAAGTCATTCTCCATTACAATAAGTGAATCAAATAAACAAATGCTCCAATGTAACTGAAATTGTTTAATATACTACTAACAAGATCCATAAGGTGGCAGTGCCCCCAACATTTCCACCCGCTCTATTTGTGGAAAGTTTTTAGCTATAGCTAATTGTAGGAAGTGACATGAAACATTCTTTCAAAATATGAGACAAAGATGAGGAAAAACAAGTTTTTATCTATTTCCCATTATAGTATGTATCCACTGAGCACTCTCCTATAGCTCCAAAATTAAGATAGATTATATAGAGAAATGAGCAAGGCATAAAACCCTTGGTCCTATAGATCTTTAAGTAAAGTATTCCTATCTAGTGTTCTTAGGGAAGGTAAAAAAAAAGATTTTATAGGTAGCTTCTTCTCAATCAAAATCAAGGTAAACAAGAGTAAAACAAATTAATCAATTACAAAATAAAAGGATTTAATTTATTCCATTGCTATTGAATTTGGAAACCGTATCAAGCTTTAGAGATTTGAATATTTTACAATCGATTTCCATGACACATTTTATGGTTGCAAATTCAAATATTATTAATATTTGTCAAGATTTATACTTTAAAAAAAGTATTGATTTTTAAAAGTTTCCTTGAAATTCTATTGAAGAGTATAGGCTACCATCTCCTTCTAAAAATCCACCTAAAAATATATTTTTGTTGTTTGAATAATTATCTTATTAAAAAAAATAATCTATCACTTTTTATATACTTATAATTATTTGTCTAAATAAAAAATAACACACGTATAAATCAAGCTCAAATTTCAACATTCTCAATAGAATACTAAAAAGGAAAGAAGTAAAAAATAACAAGGCCGCATGGAGTTAGATTATAGATAGTTAAAATTTTATTAGGTTGATCATTACCATTATTAAGGAAATGCATTAAATATTAGTAAATGTTCGTCTACATTTTAATGAAATATTAAAAAAAAACAAAAAAATTCTCTTATTTCATTATATATTTATAAACATATTTTGGCTTAAGAAAATCATATATATTTAAAAACTCTTTCCAAGTTCACTATCACTTGAAGAACTTAAACATTAATGACATTAAAAACTGAAATTCAAAATAAGCAACGAATCAAGCTAATATTTGTCATCAAACACTTTGGAAATGAAAATGATTGTACCCTTATAATTATAACATACACGACCTATCTTAAAAAGTTGTAACACAACCAACTTAGGAGTTTACCATTGATGTACATAAACGCAATATGTAAATATTTTAAGCTCAAACACAAAATTCAACGTTAAATATTTGGTTATGATCACTAAACATAAGCCTCAAGGTTAAATATTGAATTATGATTACTCAAATTTTTAATATGATCTTATACATGTAAAATAATATAATAATGTAAATATTGACATTATACTTGGTCAAATAGAAGGATTGGACCTGGACATATAGCATCTCGACTTGACATATTTCCGGTGCAACATTCTCTTCTCTTGCTAGGTTTCAATGCCGACTCCTCAATCCTTCCTTTCAGTGCCTCTAACCATAAACCAATGCTCATGGAACTCTCCAAAGACCAAAATATGAGCCCTATCCCATTCTAATTCAACCCTACTTGGATCCAACATGATGGATACCATGAACTAGCCCACTCAGTTTGGAAGGAACCGGTCTTTGGATCAATTTTTTTTTGTTTGGGAGGAAAAGCTTAGAAGACTCAAATTAGCTCTCAAGGCTTGGACCAAGACCCTAAAGTCCCCTCTCAAGCAGAGATTGGAAGCCCAACAATTGTTGGAGCAAAATCAACTCCAATTGGAATTTCAAACAATGGGTGTGTAAAGTCTAGAGAAGGAAGCTATACTTCAATGCTCACTCCACTCTTCCTGTCGATTAGAGGAGGATTACTAGCGTCAAAAATAGATAGGTCTATGGTTACAGGATGGGGATAAAAACACCAGTTTCTTTCACAAACAATAAGAGGGATGAAAACAGTTTCACTCGGTCAAGGATATCCATGTTCAAGATCAGACAATTACATATTTTGAAGGAATCAAGCAGGAGACCCATTTACACTTCTGGGACATTTTCACAGAAGAAAGACCTCCCTTTGCAGATTTCTCCCCTCCAATGCTAATTTGATCCCCTGGTAAGACAACAACTCGCTCATTACTCTGGTATCAAAAAAAGATTAAGAAGCTTCAACTAATATGGAACCCAATATAGCCCCAAGACTAGATGGGTTTACAGCTAGCTTCCTCAAAACCTCATGGAAGACAATTAAAAATGATCTCCACAAGATGGTTCTGAAATTTCAGGTTTGTAACAAGATTCGTGGTAGCACTAATTCCACCATTTTAACTCTTATTCCTAAAGAAAAATGGTTCATTTCCTTTCATCATTTCAGACCAATCTCTCTCTACAATATTGGCTATAAAATTATCACAAAATTCATGGACAACAAACTAAAAATTATTCTTCCCTCCATTATCCTTGAAAATCAAGGGGGGTTCATAAAAGGGAGACATATCGCTAACAAAATCATTCTAGTTCAGGAGGCAATCCACTCTAGTCTTCATCAAATTGGATTTAGCTAACGCATTTGACAGAGTAAGGAATGAGTTTTTGTTTCAAGTCATGCATCATTATGGCTTCAACCCGGGATTTATTGCTTAGGTAAAATCTTGTGATGGAGGCCCTTGGATCGCCCCTCTGGTCAACGGTCGAGGAGTAGGTTTCTTTCAAGCCTACCGTGGTCTACATTAAGGATGTTGCCACTCCCTGCTTCTCTACGCTATTTAAGCTTTGGTGCTTAGTTTCTAGTTAAATCAGAGCCAACTTCGACAAGAGCTTATGGGTATTCATATAGCTCGAGGAGTCAAGGATATCAACCATGCACAATTCATTGATGACACTATTCTATTGGGTGGAGCGAGCATCTTCTTAGCTAGAAAGTTAAAAAAAGAGTTAGATATGTATCAAGAAGCATCGAGAAACCAAATAAATTACAGGAAAAATCAAATTTATGGATGGAAATGAACCCCAAAAGAGATGTCAGAAATCACCAAGATTCTGGAAATAGAAGGGAAAACTCAATGGGAGGATTTCAAATATTTAGGCGTTCATATTTTTAGATCAGCTCCAAAATCCTCCAATTGGCTTCCCCTGATTGAAAAAATAAAATCTAGAATATGCACTTGGGGTTCCTCCTAGATAAATCTAGATGGGAAAGTAGTTCTCATTAAATCAGTCCTCTCTAGCATTCCTATTTATCAAATCTCTGTATTATTTTCTTCGAAAGGTATCATTTCAAAGACTGACGCTCTCCTCAGGCGTTTTCTATGGAAAGGAGGAAAACATAATGACAAAAGTTTCTATTGGTCGACTAGGGAAAAATATCAAGGCCAATTTCGGAAGGAGGACTCCAATTTTGTGACCTCCGTACTCAGAATTTAGCCTTAGGGACCAAGCTTCTTTGGAATGTGATTTCTGGAAAGAGCTCTTGGAGTAGGCAATATCTGTGGAAAAATATTTCTATGGAACTAGGATCAGGTGCCTAGACACTCCTCCTACAGTCACAAAAGGATCATCTATTTTCTCCATCTACATGAAGGTATTAAATTGAGCACATAGATCTGTGTACAAACACACAACTCACAAGATAGATCACACAATTTACTCAGTTATTGAAGAATGAAACAATGCAAAAATGGCTTGCAGCCGTGAATGCTTTTCATTAATGAAAGAGTAATTAGATAGTAATTACAATGAAGTACAATGGCTTAAATAGCTACATGCAATTCGAATCCACATGAGGAAATTCGAATTGATTAGACTCTACTTGACTGTAGGTAACTAAGACCTTGTCTAAATCACTGTCGGAGGACTCAATAGTTAACTGACATTGTCTAAACCATCACCGGAGTTCATCGGAGTTCTAAAACACAAATCAAGTGTTACATTCAGTGTTGACTAAGGCTAACTGACTGTGGTAGGTGAGAAATGTGCCCCTCCTGCATGCAGCCATACAAACCTAGCGCTAACTGAATGTAAAGGACTAAAACTGAATGTAGTTGACTCCTAATTTAGCTTGAATAGTCACCAACTCAACTCAATTGACCTTGGTTGGTATCGACACTCCTAGTGGCTCCTAAATTGTAGGGATTGATCTAGGAGGCTCCTAAACTAATGCATGCAAGTGCAATCAGTGGAATTAGGCCTCAATTAGTGTTTCCCACCGTTTAGTAACTGAAACATGTTCCCCAATTAGGCCAAGTGGAGCCAATGGTGCTAGTGACTAAAAATAGACCGGATGGACTCCCGATTTAGATATGAACAAATTGGACAAGGGAGGATTAATAATCCTAACACCCTCGTTGAATGCTAACTTGGAAAATTTGTGGGCCCTGGTAACTAAGACCATATGTCACCCATTACATCAAGTAAAGTAAAGTAACTTCTCAATACAAGGAGCTAGGGAAAAAACCACATGGGAAAAAAACCCCCCCTCTAATTAAGTAGGTAGAATCAGGATCAATCTGGTTCTTCTGTGCACAGGTATCCTGGGGCCTAGCATGTGAACCTCTCCATCACTATGTCTAGGGAAACTTCCTCTTTGGAAGAAGAATGATATGCTCAACTAAATAAAAAATATAGACAGTTGCCAGATGAAGAATGGACCCATGTAGAGCAACTGAAGTCAACCGATAAGTGAGAAAAGGTTCTCGAGGATTCATAACATGTGAGAAACACTCAAGAAACTGATATGTTGCAGCCATGAACAAAAAACCATGAGTGGTAAGAACAGCCCCAAGTGTTAGGAGCAAGTGTCCAAGCGGATGCAGAAAATCTTCCTCTTTACCAGTTCTGTGAGGAGATGAGCATGTGATCAATGGTAAAGAAGCACTAGGACTGTTGAGAGAGAATTATTGAGCTCCATAGTATGATATAGCTTCTGAAATAGCTAATGAATCACTTAATAAAATATCAGCAACCTCATAAGAGGAAACTAACACCAAATCCCCAGCAACAATTTTGAGGAAGAATTGTGGTACTTGATTTTTCACACCGGAATTGGTGAGAGCATCTACAAGCATGACTGAAAGCTATTGGATTTTAAAATATGAACCAAATAATATCATATCATAAAGTAAATCATATCTAAATAGGTTCACAACAGATCCAAAACTGTGAAATCAAATCAAATCCCCAGCAGCAGTTTTGTAGGAGACTTGCGGTACTTGTTTCCTCACACCATTGATGAGAACAGCTACAAGCAGTACTAAAAGATTATGAAATTGAAATATTAAAACAAGAAATATCAGATCATATCTAAATAATATCATATCATATCCAATAAGGTTCATATCAGATCCAAAGAAATGGTCAACCGAGACGATGGATGCACAGCTTTCTTCTTCTTCAAAATTCTGAATTTTGGTGCATGCAATCCTGCGGGAATTTGCTGGAAGATCTAGATCATGGGGAGTGAATGGATCACTCTGGTAATCTAATATTTCTTCCAAAATATCCAAGGTATTACATATTTGCACACCAGCAGCAACATTAGAGGGAGAATATTCAAACTTTTCTTCACTTGTGGAAGCAATTATTGGCAAATTTTGCACAGAATTCAAAGAAAAATCAACGATGAATGTTTGCATGGAAGTGCAGTAGTATTTTTATTCAATATCAGAGATTCAAATGTCTTCTTCTATTTCATTCATACAAGGAGATGACATATCAGATATCTCACAAACTTCCGGAGCATCAGGAGAAGGAGTCACTGCAAGGAGACTGTCTTCAATTCGAATTGACTATGTAGAAGCTTCTGCTTCTTCTTCATCTTGAACAAATTCATCAGAGAGAGTGGAGGCCGATATTTTTGGATCAGGGATGCTTATGGTGCTGGATATTCTCTCCAAAGTGCTATTATGATCCTCATCAATCATTCCAAAGGCTCTGTCCAATATTTTCCAGATATCCTTTGGGTTTTTAACAGACATTTTGAGGTAGCGCATACTAGGAGAAATGGCCATACACATTGTTCCATAAGCTACATCACATTCATTTAACCAGTCATCCTTTATCTCAAAGGACTCTTAACCAAGTCCAATAGACACCTCATAGATATCTTGTCTCTTCAGAGATGCAATTATCTTCATCTTCCATTCGGAATAGTTTGTGGATAGGGTGAGAAGAGGAACTGATGAATCCATAATTGATGAAGCCATTCAAAGTTGTATTTGCAAAAATACAAAAGGGGCACCGTAAGGTCGACAGCCTGCACATTTCAGCTTTTCATCACACCCAACATAGTTTATCAAGCTTGATCAACAATTCCTTAACTTGGGGTATTAATTAGTGGCAAACCTTCCGCTTTTGGTGCAGAGCTGGAAAGAGCAATTTTGCTAAAAAATGATCCAGTAGGAGATCTAAGGAGGAGAAGTTCCTTATCCACCAAGGCTTTGATACCATATTAAATTGAGCACATAGATCTGTGGACAAACACACAACTCACACGATATATCACACAATTTACTCAGTTATTGAAGAATGAAACAATGCAAAAATGGCTTGCAGTTGTGAATGCTTTTCATTAATGAAAGAGTAATTAGATAGTAATTACAATGAAGTACAATGGCTTAAATATCCACATGAGGAAATTCGAATTGATTAGACTCTACTTGACTGTAGGAAACTAAGACCTTGTCTAAATCATTGTCGGAGGACTCAATAGTTAACTGACATTGTCTAAACCATCACCGGAGTTCATCGGAGTTCTAAAACACAACTCAAGTGTTACATTCAGTGTTGATTAAGGCTAACTGAATATGGTAGGTGAGAAATGCGCCCCTCCGGCATGCATCCATGAAAACCTAGTGCTAACTGAATGTAGAGGACTAGAACTGAATGTAACTGACTCCTAACTTAGCTTGACTAGTCACCAACTCAACTCAATTGACCTTGATTGGTATCGGCACTTCCAGTGTCTCCTAAATTGTAGGGATTGTTCTAGGAGGCTCCTAAAGTGATGCATGCAAGTGTAATCAGTGGCAGTAGGCCTTAATTAGTGTTCCCCACACTTTAGTAATTGAAACATGTGCCCCAATTAGGCCAAGTGGACCCAATGGTGCTAGTGACTAAAAATAGACTGGATGGACTCCTGATTTAGACATGACTCCCGATTTAGACATATGACCAAATTGGACAAGGGAGGATTAATAATCCTAATAGAATGCCCATGAATTTTTCTTCCCTGCTCTCACCTGGATCCTGGGAAACAGGAAGAAAATCAGAATCTAGGAAGATTTCATTTTCGGGGACCCGCCTCTAAAGTCTACTCTAGGAACTTCTCAACTTAAATCCTTTCTTCAGGCTCACAATATTGTTACTCTTTGGGATATCTTCATCTGGAACATTAATGGCTCCAAGGATTGGAAAGAATTGAATCTGTCGAACTTCCCTCCACATTTGCTCGATGAAAGGTTATCTCTGGTCTACTTTCTTCAAGGGAAGTACCTGGTAGAAAAAAATCTCAAAGACACTCGAGGATGGGGCAACAAGTCTGGTTTTTAGTTTGTAGCTACAGGGTACAATCTTCTCAAATCAGTCCCTCATGTTCTTGACAATCCAACACTATGGAAAAGTGATTGGAATAATAAAAGTCTTCCCAAAGTAGACTTTTTATCTAGACCCTAGCTCATAATAGTATATTAACGAGAGATAATCTTCAGAGAAAAGGTTGGGAAGGACCGTCTTGCTGCCCCTTCTGCCTCTCACAAGAGGAATCAACCTGATACTAACTTCTCTCTTACCCATTTGCAGAAGACGTCTCGAATCAAGCTCTCTCCATATGGTTGGGATCGATCCAAATTCCTACAGATATCCCCTTTCTTCTAAGTAACTCAATATCTATATGCCCTTTCTCTGATCTCAAAAGTGGTATGATTAAGTCCCGCTGGTTGAATATTCCTAAATTTATTTTTTGGAAGCTTTGGCTCGAAAGAAATGCTCGCATTTTTAGAGATAAATGTCCCTTAGTTGCTCAAGTTACTATCAAAGTTGTCACTCTTTTAGTGGGCTGCCTTAGATTCCTCTAGACTGATTCTATCCACTGCCTGCTTTCCCCCTTTGAAAAATCTTGGCTCCATAATCTATCCCTAGATTTACCTGCAATTTATGCACCCTCTATTTCCAGATCAAATCTCTGGGAAATAAGGTTGGAGAAGCCCAATTTTACTATATGGTTGAGCACCTTCCATTGTCATACCATTTTCTTCGATGGAGCATTTAAAGGAAATCTAGGGGAGGTAGGAGGGAGAGGGGTTCTCTTTAACCCCGATGAAGTTCAGGAATGGTCATCTTCTTGGGGTCTTGGAGAAGAAACAAACACCATTGCAGAAGCCATAGCCCTGTGGCAAGGTATCTCTCAAGATCACACTCATGGAATCTCTGAAATCATTATGATTGGAGACTCTAGACTAATCATCCACGTCCTGGTGTCAAATTCTCTTCCTAATCAGATGAATTTGTGGAAAATAGTAAAGAAAATTCAGATACTTTCTAAAGCCTTCAGAAAGATAGAATTTTATCATGTCTTACAAAGTCTAAATGAAGTTTCAGATGCAGCGAAAAAGGTCAAAACCCCCTTGAGCAAAGGGATTCTTAGCCTAAATAGGACTTTATCCTCACTCCCAAATACCATAGGACCCTCAATGTGGTTTTGAAGGGCCTATTATGTGGCCTAGCCATGTGGAAGTAGCCCTTAAAGGGTCCCCACATGCAGGCTCGTGGCATGATGGTCTGGGGCATGCGGGCTCGTGGAAAGAGACATGTGAACCTCGTAATCAACAACCATATTACATTACTTAAATCCTTGACGTAATCCAGAGGAACCTCGTGCGATATCGTCTGCAGCATCGCCTTTTCCCTCATCTCTCCCCCTATGTGGATCGTGTGATGAATTCTACTCAGATTCTGGGAAACATGTGTGCAGAAGATGTTATTAAAGGCTCTAATTTGATTAGCAGTATTCCCAGAAATGTGGATTATTGTCTGGTTTATTGGCCCCAGAAGGGTAGAATATTTGTTCTCTGGTTCATAAGGATTTTCGACCTCATGGATTCAAGCTCAGAGTTGGTCGCTCCTGTTGACCCCCACCCATCACTAAAGGCCAAGCTGCGAGATATATGAAGGAAATTGAGAGCCCAGAAGCGTTACCTACTGCGTCTAGATGGTGGCCTTAATTTAGAAATTGTGGACAAAGATCTAATTGAATCCCTCTCACAATCTGAACGGGTAATGCTGGCGTTGTTGGAAGAATTCAAAATTCATTTTGAAAAGATGGAGATGTAGGTTTCAAAGATGGCAATGGAGAAGGCCACCGGTCCATCTGCTCCTCCAGAATCGATATCTCAGAATCGCGGTCGTCATGGGAATCCTACGAAATCGACATTTCAAAATCACAGTCGTCATGGGCAGTAACTTCGGTTTTTCTCTATCTTTGGGATTTTGATTTTTGTAATAGTCTTGTTATTCTATCTACGTTGTATATCGATGCATATCAGTTTCATAAAATTTTAGTTAGTTAGATCTTTGGTTTCTAGTTAAGTGAAGTTATGTTCTTTTTTACTATGTGTTCAGATAACATACTTGTAATTTTGTAGAACTCATTATAGTGATCATAATGTTGGTTTCTTAATAAAATCCATAACTGTTTTTGTTAAAAAAATATAATACTGTAAATGTTTTTATTAAATTGCAATGAGAATTTTATTGATAGCTTGGCTTTTCCCACTTTTGTTATAGCTTATCGAGTTCCATTATGGGATAGTAAATTATGTCATATCACCATCCATACCTGTTATCACTACAACAAAAATTGGATTTAGCATCAAATTTAGCGCCAGATTTTAGTGTAATTTTTTCCCAATTGTGGTGAACAATCCGGCGCTAAACCTGGCGCTATTGTACATTTTCGTAAAACGTAGTCTATTGCATCTTTAAGGTTTGCTAAGATTCCGTAGTAAGGATTCATGGCATCTAATGGAGAATCTGCGGTAAGAAAGTTTATTGTCGACGTTTCGAACCAAGAGTGGCTCATCTTCAGGACAAAGCGATGCCTAGTGATTGTTCATCTTTCATTAGTGTTTTAATACAAAAATCGTCGTTTTGGGAGGAGCCGACAACGTTTGTTATGTCAAAAGAAAATTTTTAGAGTTTTAATTTTATTTTGTTTTAAAATTTTTATTATGTAAAACCAAAGTTTTAATTAAAATGTTGACTTTGAGTTATAAGAACCAAATTAATAGTTTAGGTTTATTAAGAAGTTAAAAAAAAATTATTTATTAATTTTATTTTAAAATAGTTTGAATTTTTAAGTTTCTTCATTTGATTAATGTTTTATGGTTTAAAAGTAAAAATGTTTTTATTTATCTCAATAAGTTTTAAATTTTATTTTTAAAGTTTTTATAAAAGTTTTTTTGAACACTTGGCCTTAGCTGAACACTCGCATAACACAAAACACCCAATAAAAGTTGAAGATATGCAGGTGTTAGCGCAAGTCGACAACTGGTCAAGGCAAAGAATTAGAGAAGCAATTGAGATTGTTAAAAACCCTAATTGCATAAATAGAGATGACGACCTATCCATTAGACGATCCTGGTTGCCTAACCTAATTAATCCTAATTAAATTTAAAAACCTTTTAATTAATTAAAAATCCCTAAAATTGCCTAAAGAAAATTATATTTTTAAAATAAAATAAAATAAAATAAAATAAATTTCCTTAACTAAGACCTAACAAAATACTAATTAAAAACAAATCTAAATGTTAAGAGTTTAAATAAAAAAAATTGAAATGATAAAGTTAAATTTAAAATTTTAATCTTACATTTAAACTTGATAAAATATAATAAAATAAAATTGGTTTAATAAAATTAAAAAAAAAAAACAAATTAATAATTAAAAAGTTTTTAAAAAAGTTCAAAAAAACTTTTATAAAAAGTTTAAAAATAAAATTTAAAACTTATTGAATTAAATAAAAACATTTTTACTTTTAAACCATAAAACATTAATTAAATGAAGAAACTTAAAAATTCAAACTATTTTAAAATAAAATTAATAAATTTTTTTTTTTAAAAAACTTCTTTATAAACCTAAACTATTAATTTGGTTCTTATAACTCAAAGTCAACATTTTAATTAAAATTTGGTTTTACATAATACAAATTTTAAAACAAATAAAATTAAAACCCTAAAAATTTTCTTTTGACATAACAAACCTTGTCGGCTCCTCCCAAAACGATGGTTTATGTATTAAAGCACTAATGAAAGATGAACAATCACCAGGCATCACTTTGTCCTGAAGATGAGTCATGCTTGGTTCGAAACGTCGACAATAAACTTTCTTACCGCAGATTCTCCATTATATGCCATGTATTGCATCTTTGTTTCCGTCCTTTTTAACGTCCATTTTTGCGTCCATTTTTGCACCCAATTTTTGCATGTAATGTTACTCCTTTATTTGCACCCAATTTTTGAACTTCTATTGCATCCTTTTTTGCGTCCTTTGTTACATCCTTGTTTGCACCCAGTTTCACGCTCATTTTTGCATCCAATGTTGCGTCTTATTTTTCTCCTAGTTTTTCATTGAGTCTTGCACCCAAATTTGCACCATGTTTTACATAAAATTATGTGTCCAATTCTGCATCTAGGTTTGCATCCATTTTTAGGCCCAATATTGCGTCTAGTTTTGCATCCAAATTTAATTATAATGTTGCATCCCCATTTGCGTCTAATTTTGTATCTTGTTTTACTTCTTTTTTTGTATCCATGTTTATGCCAAATGTTTCATCTAGTTTTACGTCATATTTTGCATCTAGGTTTGCACCTAGTGTTGCATCCCGGTTGATGTCTTTTTTTGCATCTATGTTTGAGCCCAATTTTGCACCCAGTGTTGTGCCTAGTGTTGTGCCTAGTTTTGCGCCCATGATTGTATCTAATATTGCATCTAGTTGTGTGTCCAATGTTGCATCCCATCTTGCATTCAATATTACGTCTAGTTTTACATCCAATGTTTTGTCCTGTCTTACATCTAAAATTGTGTCTCATTTTAAGTTTTTGTTTGCGCCAAATGTTGCTTCCAGTTTTGCACCTGGTGTTACGCCTAGTTTTATGTCCATTGATACACCATATTTTGTGCTCAATTTAATGTCCAATTTTACATCTAGTTAGGAATCTACTTTTTCATCTATTTTTGCGTTGAGTTTTGGACCTATTATTACATCTAGTTTTGAGTCATTAATTGTGTCTAGTGTTGAGTCTCTTTTTGCATCCAATTTTGCATTTAGTGTGACATCCATTTTTGTGTCCACATTTGCGTCTGACATAAGGTCGGATTTTGCATCCACTTTTGTGTTTGGTGTGATGTCCACTTTTACATCATGTTTTGCATTTAGTATTGCGTCTAATATTGCATCCATCTTGCACTACTACATTTTTTACCTTTAGAAATACATTGCAATATCAATAGGGCATGGAGGAATCGAACCACCAATCTCCTGCTTGTAAAGCAGGTGCTCTTCCATTGAGATAGCACCCTTTAAGAATCAGGAAGAGGAGCAATATTAACACATAGATTTCATCATTTGTAATTATAATAAAATACAATAAGATCCAAAGACAAACATGCTTAAAATCCAATTTATTTTTCCAAACACACTAATAAGGAAAAAAATCTACCGTGCTCAGGCAACAAAATATCCTAAACAATTATGCAATCTATTAAAGTGGTCCGCAAAAGGATCTTAGAGAACAACATAATGTATCGATGCATACCTAATAACCTAAAATTGATATGGACAAAGAATAAGGGACGTGTTTAAGAAATAGCTGTATAATCCAATTGAGGATGTGTGTGTTACTACATAAATGTTGTTATTCATTGATGGTGTGATTTTGTTCAGCAAGGATGTTAAGAGAAGAACTCATGAATGGTCACTAAAAGAATACACCTACTATGTGCATCATACATGATATAATGAATATTTTAACAATGAACACGAACAAAGACAATTTATATTAGCAAAAAAATTATTGGCCAAGGGCACATGCTATTGTGCACATGTGACTACAGTATGATATGCAAGTACATGAAGGTATTTGTGTACTTAAATAGAGATATATTCATACACATTCAAATATATATCCATATTCCATGAAAGAAAAATAATAGAACAAAGCATATAAAAGAATTAAATATATGTGTAATATTAATGGGATAAGCTATTCAATGTCAGTGACCATGATATATCAACTATATTTCAAGTTGGTGAAAAGGAAATTTAAACAACCACATTGTTCCCAGAAAAAAGCCAACTATTCACAAAAATAAAAATAGCCATTCACTTCAAACCTTCGAACTTGTACATTTAAAGTTTGACTAAGAATGTAAAGTGTCATTGACCTTGATTTCCTTTCTCGAATTTGATTTTTTTAGCTTGTTCACTTTTTATTCCCAATATTGAATAAAAATAAAAAACACAATTGCATAATCCAATTGGGATTATGTATTTTGGTACAACTATCTTATGAGAAGTTACAATAGGGCAAGGCCACAGGAAATTCTTGCATAGCCCATGTTCCCTGTCCAGAAATATTTTGGAAATCACAACAGGTATGAAACACCCATGAAATGTTTGTAGGGCATTCCTGTTTCTGGAAACATTTCCACGAGATTTCTGAGACACTTCCTATCCAAAAGACCATAAATGGCATGTTTCCTTTGTTCCAAAGGAGAAAAGCTTAAAGGCCCTCAAAGGGAGTGAAACCCAAGAATGTCTTGTTTGTGCATAAAAAGGCCCTAAATAGGCAACAAACCCAAAAAATCTAAAATTTTGAAATGAAAGCACAAAACTTTTGATAGTTTGAATTATTTTTTATATTAATTATTTTTTAAATTATTTAAATATGCAATTTTCACACTTCCTGAACATTTTGAAAAGTGTCATTTCCATATCAAAATTGTTTCGCAGTTTCAGGTGACTTGGAGTTGGCATTAGGTCCTAGGGTGAGAGGCACCTTATTTTGTTTTAAGTATATCCTCGTTTGGATGTTACCAATGGCCACCCATCCCCACACATTATCTCTATATGACATGCCAATGTTAAATAGTTACCATAACAAAATCGTTCATTTATTGTGGATGAGTAGGTTACCCACATTATAATGTATAAGTAGATGGGTAGATGGTCATTATACATACACACATACATATATAAATGAATACATGAATAAATCCACAACAAAACTGCTACCATAGTTAATTACCAGATCTTTCAAAATTTTGAGCTTGAGCTCATCAGAAGTGATCAGATGATACATATTTACTTACATCAATTTCACTTGACACTTTAGAGTTTTATCACCAAAAAGTGATACAAAAAAAACCATGTTTCTTGAATGGTGTACCTATTGACTTTCCAAAGATTTCATCCTAAGTAACAGACGTTTCACAAAATAATTTCCACTCATAAAAAGGTGTGCTTTATCTCACTACAAGTGATCAACTCTAGATGACACTGCCAAACTCTAGTCTTGGTTTTTTCTATAATATTACAATAAGTACAATTTGATACAAAGAAAAAGTTACAAAATCATGTTTCTAGAATTAGTTTTATTAAAACTATGCCTCTCACATGGTAACATTAATGGATTTTCACTTTCCACTCTTGAAATAGCATCAGCTTGAGTTCACAACTGATCTATTTTATATAATAAAAATTGATTTTACCACCACAGTCATTTCAATTAGACTTAGTATTTTACTCTTCATTCATCGCAGTTTGATACAAGAACAATTCATGTTTTTAGAATTACTTTCAGTGATAACATGTCTTTCAGAACAAGTCATGTTACTAGTATTACTTTTAGTAATTTCGCATGTATGCCTATTGACTTTCCACTTTCCAAAGTTTTTGACACATGAAAAAGACTATGAGCTAAAACAAGACCTGCTAAAACAGTAGTCACCTCTAGATCTTGAGCAGCTTCTGATGCCAAACCAACAGTTGTTGCAGCCAAACCTATTAAACCACCCTAGAAAAGCCAAACTCGCAATTAGATTACTATTTAGAAGGACATTTCTATATTTTAATATTGTAGAACAAACAACATTGCCCACTGGGAAATTTTATTTTTCAAAAGATGCAGGCTTTCACTACAACAAACATTATTCTTCCACAATCTCAAAACCAAAATTTGCACCCCTTGCAAATTTATTACTAGAAATCATTTTTCTTTGACCTTTTTCCATGTTCAGATGTGTGTCAATAGAAATGCAGAACATTAGTAAGAAAACAATATCAACTTGTTATAAGATTTAGATGGATATTCAAGGTAATGACAGCTCTGTATCACATACTTTTTGATGGTTTGCTTGAGGGGAAGAAGCAAATTCATGCGTCAGTACATTGATTATTGTCAATATCTTTTCATGGTCACTAGCAGCAGTCAATGTTCTGATAACTCCTTCGAGCTATACCACAAGAGAACAACTAATCAAATAAATATTTAATCTGATCCAACATATTTAATCTGATCCATATCCCATGATTATTATGATATTTAAAAAAAATTGTTTCAAAAATATTTCTATTTTATAAATAAAACATGACAGATAGGAGTAATTCTAAAAAGCAAGAAACTGTAATAAAAGAACTATGCTAGTTCTTTATCTCAAGCTATAGATTTTAACAAGCATGCATAATTAAATCTAAGACAACATTTTTAAAATAGTACTGGAGCATCTCCCTATCATAGCAACACACCTCCCCATTCTAGGGTACACATGATGGGTGCAGGAAGGGACCCACAACTAAACTTGAGAGTGCCCTCAAAACAATCTGAAATTATGATTTGAACAGTCTAATCCCATGCCTAATATTCTTAATTGAAGGACTTATCTGCATCCTCGATGCCCAACAATCTGATTGAATTAAGCAATTTCCATGCCATGCGATCTATTAAATGAATATGTCAAGAAGTTATCCTAATAATCTGACCTACATATGTCATGCCAACTAGCTAATATAGAAATTCATTCTATATAATTTATGTCATGTAGTTGTACAAAGGTTTGATTTGTTCTTTCTATTGCTTTCCAAACTATTATAGAGATCCAAATTGTGCGTCTAGTGCCAAAATATAGAATGTAAGCCTACTAATGTTCCTCAAATTTATACCCCCCACAGCTATGTACCCTTCATATAAATTGCAAAGTAATGTTGTCCAATGGTATTAAGTTTAGTTTTATAGATCATATCACATGTTTTATGTTTTATGTTTTTTATATTATACACAAATTTTATTTCTGATTTGTAGAAGTTTTACGTTTTTGCAGTATATATTTTATGCATATGTATGTGCGCAGCTCCCTCGCATTCCAATGTCCTTCAAAATCCAGATGATCTAAAAGCAACAATGAGTATGGCATTAGAATCGATGATGTTGCAGAACTATTGCATTGCACAAAATCAGACAAGAAAGGATAAGTTATTTAAGCCTTGTCCAGTGGCTCACTCCTTGTGTTTTTTATTTTGTAACAGGTATCTATTTATGCAGTTAATCCAATCGACTTTATTTTCTAGGAAATGAATATACACAATTTTTCAATGCAAGTCCTGTAAGATTTCCTTCTTGTCCACTTTGAAAGTAAACATCACAAAATTGAAGCACAGAATCCACCATCCAATTGAGTGGTATTAACATTGTAGAATACTACTAACATTTTTCTGAATGTTCAGTTGGATTTTTAGACTCTACCCACAAAGATAAACAAAAAATCTAAAGAGATCCACTACAAAATACCAGCAAACAATTATAGAGCACCGAGAGATTCAAGATGCTAACAGATTAACCTAGTAGCTTCCACCCCAGAGCCCTAAGTTTTTACTTCATGGTCATTAACTATGGTGACAGGTAGGTTCAAACCGAGAGATAAAGATAGATTTCTTCATGTTATCACACAACTCTGCAACAGCAGAACAACCTAAAAATTATAGACCACCTAACCCTATCACCACTAGATTCCTTTCTGTTTGGACAGGTGTTTTTCCAATCTCAGGAGGGGTGTCCCTGAAAGGTGCATGCTAACATCAAGACTTTTTTACTAACATCATATAGTTGGATTCATTATATTCAAATACAAGAAAACTTGTTGCGGACCCAATCCTTCTAATTTTCATCATTAGTAGTTAAGATCCCTAGAATAACACTGTCTTTAACCATGGTCTTACTTTTTGAGGCACGGACTATGTCTTTCAATCAATCTTCCTTGATGATCATTGTATTTATCTCTAAATGGCAGAGTATGGAACTCTATTCATTGGTTGAGGTTTTCTTGGAAATATGTCTTTAGTATTTGGAAGTCATAAAACATGATACAAAGAAACCATAGATGGTACTGTTTGAATAATTTGCCTTATACCATAGTTGGTATGAGTCATGTATTCATGGAAAATTTACATCCCTATACAATAAACAACAAGTATTGAACTCAAATCTCAACATTATGGGTTGGTAGATGATATGGGAAAATTCTAAGCATCATAACCACAACCTAAATATCAGTCAACTAGCAATCCTTGGCAGCATCATAATAAAGTAGGAGCATTGTGATAGCAGTAGACATGTGTGTCTAGGCATATTTTGGTCTCCCAATGACATTAAAGTCTATCAAATCCAAGAGTAGGCTAACTGCTAAGTGGTTTGGGGATGTTTCAACCATGTTTTATCTCCCAGACAATGTCCAATGTAGGACCACTATTACAAAAGAATCAGGGAACAAAAAGGAAAAAGTTAAGAAATAATAGTTTACTATGGATATTTCCAGGTAATCTAATGGAAATTGTAACCCAGTGAATATATAACCAGAAACTAATGTCAATTGTGATCGCACCCACAACTTGCCTGACTTTGTATAAGTTGATTGATTAGGCCATTGAAGAAATTACCGACCCATCATCCAAGATTTCCTCCTGAGGATACTATCCCGCACAATGATGAGTTGTTGGAAGAATTGCATGGATCATCGATATTCAGAAAGATTGATTTCTCGTCAAACTATCATAAAATTGAGGTAAGGGAAAGTTATCATGGCTACTTCAAGTTCAAGGTGATGCCTTTTACGATCAAAAAATTTCCAACTACCTTCCAAGGTACTATGTAGTATGAACCAAATATTTCAATCTTATTTATGGAAGTTTGTGCTTTTATTCTTCAATGATATTTTGATATGGAGTAAGAATATGAAGGAACGTCTACACATCTACATATTTTATAGGTTTTTGAACTCTTATGAAAAAAATCATTTTTTCCTAAAGAATCTAGACGTGACTTTGCAAAAAGAGAACCTGTATATTTGGAGCACATCATTTGCAACGGAGGTGCAAAGTAGAGACTGCTAAGATTCAATCCATTCTTGATTTGAAAACATGCCTAAAAAAATAACTCAATCGATAAGATGCATGGGTTTATGTGCAATTTTAACAGTACATTTTTTTGAAGGGTTTGGACTCTTGGAGGACTTATGGCCCCACGTATTGATCTAAAAAAAATATTAGTTCCATTGGACAGAGACAGCAAAACCTATTTTTAATTCCATGAGAAAGATAACAAAATCCAACCCAATTTTAGGCTTAGCAATTCTATATTTTCCATAAGATTTTTTATGGAATTTGATGCTTTAAGAGCCAGTATTGGGTTAGGCCTTATGTAGAATCAACAGGATGTTGCTTTTGAAAGAACAAAGCTAATAGAAATATTAAAATCCTAGAGTATTTATGATAAGAAAGCACTAGCTTCCATGCAAGCAGTCAAAACGTTTAGGAAATAATTTTTGGGTCAACACTTCATGATCAAGATAGATCACCAAAGAATCGAGAACTTCTTAACCCATAAAACATTATCCAATCAGCAAGCCAAATGGGTAAACAAGTTACAAGGTTTTTACTTTGAGATTGATTAAGGGATTGTCAAAGACTCTATACCTTGGCTGGTATAAGTGATAGAACTACGAGTTATTTCCATGACTCAATTGGGATGAAAAGAGATAATATTAGCAAACATGCCAAGGATCTAAAGTTATGACTGTGTTTCTAGATAAAGACAAAGAGCGGAGAGAGGATAGCATAGTTTCTTTCTCAGGTGACATCATCCAATAAAATAATTAATTAGCTTCATGGAATTCGCAAGAACAATGTTAGTTAGGGATCAAAAGTCTATAAGCAATTTTTGGAAAGATATATTCAAACTTAAAGGTACCATCTTGACTATATCCACAAACAGATGATCAAACAAAGGTAGTAAACCATCAAACAATGCATTTTCGGTTGCAAAATTTCAAATTTAATAGAATAGTGAAACATGGTCATAACAATCCATTTTCAAGAATGCAAAAGTTGAAACATCAATCATAGAATTTATATGGGGACATTAAAATCCATGACTAATTCACTCACCAGTAACTGCTTGGGAAAATTGCAAGTAAACACTAAATACTACAATAATGTAAGCTCTATCGTGTTCCAAATGGAATTTTTGGCGTCATACCAGTGTCTGATACCATTCACAATCATGATAGCAATGGTAGCAAAGACATGTGGGTTGGCCTAGAAAAGTGTTTTCCAATTTTTCTAATTTTCCATTAACATGATTATTTTTTTGACCATAGATTCCATATATTGTAAATGTTAAATCAAAACTAAACAATATCTTGCATGGATGCCCTATGAATTTCAGTGGCTTGAGTTGTGGTTTCCTTTGCTAATACTATTTTTTTTTTGACTAGGGGAATCGACAACTGGGTACGGGTTGGTACTCGCGTGACACGGGGTCCAGGGATCCAATATCGCTACCACTATAACCCTAGGTGCAACCATTGGGCCCGAACCATGGCGCATGGGTAAATTTGGGGGGGATTTGAACACGAGACCTTCCATTTACAAACAATTCCACTTTACCACTTGCTCTGCCCCCCCACAGGCGACCTTTGCTAATACTATTTGTTGAGGCCTCAAATCTTAATTAAATTTTCAAATATCACTATGATCTATATTACTAACCATAGATATTGTTTGAGTTGTGAGTAGGAGGTTGATTTCCATTCACAACATCTTAAATGGAAAGATAAATATATCATGATTACCTTAGCACATATATAACATAGTAACCTATAGGCTATAATAATAATAAAAAAACAATATAGAAATACTATATAATTTTTTAACCACTAATCAAAACATTATTTTGAGGCTAATTTCAAATACATAAAAAAACTGTCTACTCATTAACTTATAAGAAACCATGACTACCAGATAAATTATTCACACTGGATCCAATTTTACATTCAGGAATAGCTCGCCAAGGGTTAAAAACAATATCAATATTGTGCACAAAAATGTTTAAAACTTGTAATACTATCTCTCACATCAAATGAATAAATTGAAACTAACACAAAAGATAGAATACCTTGTCCCATCTATACTCATTCTAGGCCAGAGTTAAATTATCTGTAATATTGAAATTTCCATTCTCATAAAACACAACCAATTCAATGCTACGATCAGGGCCTCCCCTCATCCAAAGCACAACAAGGTAATATTATTTCCTTCCATGTGACTCAAAGAATAACTACAACATCCTAGACATAAAAATTAATTGTCGACACAACCATTTGTCACAAAATTGTTGCTAGTTCACTAAATTAATACCTTATATGTTTAGGTAATAAACAAAAATACATACTTGGAGTCAGTTAATAGTAAATACTTCCTATCCATGAGCTCTCTCTCACCCACCTAACGCAATGCATTTGATATTTTTCTCATTGCAGAGAGTGTTCTTCACTTTTTTCTATTGTACTAACTAGGGCATAGAGGATTGGAATTATCCTTTAAATGTAGTCTAGATGATGGTTTCCTTTTTAGAATTGCTATTACTAAATTAAAGGTACTGAGGAAAGATGTAGTCATGAAAACATACATCCTTTGTCACTGATACCTTGAAAAGTTAAAAACTAGTTGTAGTGCCAAAAGTCGCAAACTAAGGGGAATCTCACATCAACTATTCAATAACAAAATAAGATTTCCGCACTCAAATAAACAACCAAAACTGAGTGAGAAGATAGAATATTCAGAAAAGTATTAAGCATTACAATTTATACTTTATTCATGGTACAATTCCTCACATGTATCTACCCATGTTTAAAAACTCAGACGTGGACTTGGAACTGGTCGAGAGTTAACTTGGCTCAGAATCAGACCTAGTTCTAGTGCCAAAAGTCACAAAATAAGGGGGAAGATCACATAGGCTATTAAAAAATAAAAGAAGATTTGTAGAGTCAAATAAATAACCACAATTGAATAAGAAGCCAAACTTTTTAGAAAATTATCACGTAGGCAAGTTTATACTTTATTCATGATACGAAGGCTCACATGTATCTACCAATGTTTTAAAACTCAGAGTCAGACTCAAATCGGTTTGATTTCAATGACTGGGTTTTAAAAAAAATACATAAAATATTCAAATTTTCAAGGGAAATTTTATTTTAAAATTTCAAATCATTACAGACAAAGTATGCAAAGTCTACTCATGTATATACCATGTAAGGGTGAATGTATCAAAATGGCACTAAGTGCAATACATATCTGAATCAAAACTGAAAATACATAATCAACAAGGCTTTAAATGGCCTATAGATTCCAAAATACAACATGATATTCATACAAGGGTACAATATCAACATGAACAATCATCAAAGATCAAACTCATCATAGGAGAATATTTGACTCATTTTAGACTATTAGCATATCTAGAAAATTGAGTATTAGACTCAAGCACTGGAAGGTTGAAGAAACAACTAGGAAAATAGCTCAATGGCCACAAGTAACAATGATATGGACAAAAATTCCTTCAAGATGGATTGTTTCCTCTTCAATCAGATTCTGGATCCACTACAAACAGTTTAAGAAGGTTGCCCAACAAGCTCTGAAACCTCTGACTACTTAGCCTAAAATTCTACTCCAAAACCTCCAAAGTCTCAAAAATTCTTAAAGAAGATGGTGTGAGGAAAATATATGGTGGGGAGGTCTCATAGAACATCGAGTGAAATCCATATCTTATCCAAAATACATAAAAAAAATCTCTAAATGTTTTATAGAGTCCAAAAAACTTCAATATGCGACAAATAACTATACATCATCAAAATCATTTCCTATATTGAGATCCTATTCATCAATAACAACTTGTTCCCCCCTCCTCTAGGTTATATTCCTTTCCTTTTTGTCGAATCTCAAAGTTGATATTCTAAGGACATTAGTCAACACCCTATAATTTTGATGAAACTTCCTAATAAAGGCATTAAAATAAGGTAAAAAAAGATTCCCATTCTTAATAAGTGATATTTCTTGACTAAAGGGAACATTTTTATCAATATCATGATAGAGGAGTTCAATGAACTTCAACAATGAGACCCACCAACATCAGGGTACATAAAGAGGTTCATATGGTTGATTAAACTCCAATCCCTTACCCCCATACATGATGGAATCCAGTGGAAATGATGCAATCCTGAAATCTAGAAAAATGTTAAATTTGTTGAATTCTAAATGGTATCTAAAATTCTACCTCTTGCATATGAATTCCGATGATGGAACCACTCTCAAACATCCTGAAGGATTAAACAAATAATGGTACCCAAGTCATTATCTCGGTCGAATTGACCAAGTTTTAAAAAACTAGTATCTACATGCCCATATTCGCACAATACAAAACTATCTCCATGCCACAAAAGTTGACCCCTTCAAGCAAAGGAAGCGACAAGATCACGTCGGATGTTTAGTAAGAAAATGAGATTTGCATAATCAAATAAGAAACCACAAATGGATAAGAATCCTCCCTTCAAATATCCTTTGTTCACCAAGATAGAAAATCTCCTACCATGACAAATTTTTGAAATAAGGGTAAAATACCTTTAAAATGACTTATTAGTGGAGACAATCGCCTTAGAAGTAATTGTCTTAGACATTGTCAAGAGAATACAAAACAAAAGGAAGAAACAGGATATGGGATCACTTATTTATATATGGCAGAGTTCGTGTATGGAGAAGGAATGCAAGCATTAAGATGGTTAACCTCATCTTAGAGTCTTATCCATAACTATACTAAGGTTGAAACCAGTTGCTACATACTAAAACTTCAACCATTTTGATGCAAAAGTAGATAGACATTTAGCATCACTTTGTGAGATAAAAGTTGCTTGAAAAGATGTTGATATTTAGTTTTATACTTCTTAAAGAGTGGCAACATATATTTTTACCACTGCACATTTTTGGATTACATTTCAGTCTCATGGATAAGATTCCATAAGATAAGATAATTATGTTAACATTCATGAATGCCAAAAAAAAGTAGGTCAATAGAGCTTAAAAATTACAACTATGATCAAAATGCTATAAGAGGGGAATCCTTAAGCACTATATACAGTCTAGACTGTTAATGATTGCTTCCCAGAAATGGGTGGAACCATGAACAAGAAATCTTCCCATGATCCTGCCAATTTCCAAGCAACAATCTATATGAGTCTGCATGGTGGATAATGTTTTTTCGGGACGAAAGGTTACTCCTAAAAAATTAAACCAAACAGAGTAAAGGTGCTTCCTTATAAATTTCTTCCCATGATCCTACCAATTTCCAGGAAACAATCTTTATGAGTCTGCATGGTGGATAATGTTTTCTCGGAAGGAAAGGTTACTCCTAAAAAAAATTAAACTAAACATAGTAAAGGTACCTCCCTATAAATGCATTCTTAAGTAGGTCTATTTAATTGATAGTTTGCTTCTATGCACAATTTTGTATAAGAGTATATTCATCAACTTGATACCAACGTGGCAATAAAAGTAGAATCAATCATGACAAGCAGGTTAGAAATGAATAAAATAATTGGATGTAACTTATTTCATTTTCTGCAAATTGTTGTGCTTATTCAATAGAAGGCATGAAGCCTAACAGACAAAAACTAGTAAGCAAGTGATGCAAACCTATCCACAATGACAACATGCTTGTCTAATAAGAACTTGAGACCTAATAGCCAAAAATCAATGAGCAAGTGATGCAGACCTCCTTAGCATAACCTGGGTGCCTAATATGCATGACATTTCATTTGAAACTGCCAACCTCCCAAACCATAGTGAGAACATGGGTTCCTAATAAGCACATAATTTTATAGAATTTCATTTGAGATTTCTAACCTCCATAACCATAGTGATAACGTGTGTGGTTAATAAGCACCTGAAACTTACTAAAAAAAACCAGAATAAGTAGGTGATGGAGACCTCCCTAGCCATAGGGAGATCATGGGCCTAACAAGCACACGAGGCTTACTAATAAGAAGGTAATGGAGACCTCCCTACCCACAGTGAAAATGTAGGTTCCTAATGACCACATGAAGGTTAATAGCCAAAACGAGGGTACCTAATAAGCACAAAGTTTTCATATGAACACTGGCAACTCAAAATAAATAAATAAAATTCCCTATCACAAAGGATAACAACTATGAAAAGTGGAAATGTGTTTTTTTCCAAAACACAATGTCTCAAAATTGAAGCTGCCCTAATTGCAGCAAGAAGGCAGAAAGAACAATCCTTCTAAATCACATTGAACATCAATTAGGGAATTTCAATAAAGGAAAAAAAATGACTTAATTATATTTAACTTTTTGTGTTTGCTAGAATCTCCTTCACTTGTTGGAGTGGTATTTGGTCTAAGAAACAATATCGCAGGGGAATCTAAGCCATCAAATTCACCCAGGGATTGCACCCATCCTGGGACACATCAACCCTCAACCAGTTGGATTTTGGTTGTCTCCTCCCAACAAGCTCACCCCTAAGAGGAAATGAACCTGGGTCATCCTACTAACAAGACCCACACCTTAACCAGCCCCACACCTTAATTGAATGAGATAAGGATAATTGAGAATTATATTTAAATTAAAGTGAATATTGCAAATGTATTTTCCATTTTTCCATTTGAAGTGAATATTACAGATATATTTTCTTGGACTTGCATAATATAGGTTTCTGAAGGGTGTTTGAGAATATTTGATAGTGCTCAATCCATCAATTTTCAATCGAAAAAAAAAATTACAATGTGAAATGACAATTTAACCAAAGATATTATGGTCGGATTATGAAAAAAATGTAAAAAAATGTAAAACCTTTTTGACAACTTCAATATTTAATGAAACCAAAAGAAAAGAACGCACATAGTCTTTCCAGCTACATAATGACCTAAAGGGAGTTTACCAAACACAGTTTGAAGCGATCAATCCCATTGTTTCTTATATAATTCCATTAACACAAATATATATCAACAGAACTTCACCATTAAAATTCTATTAAACTCAAGATTTTCCTCAAATTTTATCCGATAATCTTCCAAAACTCTTAAACTACTATATCATTATATCACTATATTATTTCATCCCTTTCTTCACAGACCCCCAAATCTAACTAAATGCCTCTCTACATTTATTCCAAAAATCCTCCAAACACTTACTTGGCAGCATGCATGTGTTCGAGGTGAAAATATCCGGCATGATGGTCGAGCTCTTCGAGGCCGACAATGGTTTCCTTCTCCCCATATATACCTAAATTGATACTTCTTTCAACCAAATGAGGCTCGTCGTCGTATTCCTCTTCTGGTTCTGTGATTCCTAGAATCAACTTCAATTCTTTAATCAACCAATTCACCCGAGCTTGAGGGAATCCTGGCGCTCCTCGGTAGCTGTAAATTGACAAATAACAGAGATATGCAGAAGCATAGAAACAACAATAGAACAAGGATTTTCCTCTTCGTTTCCATCTTCAAGCTCCTTCGATATAATGCGGTCTTGGAACTTTTGGCGAAATTTGGGGTTTTATATAGAACAAGGTTCGATTCCTGGGCCTTGTGGTATATCTTTGCTTCACAAGGATGGATGTGGGGTGGTTTGAGACATACAAGAAAACCTGAAATTAATGAAAATTTGGGACCTTGTGGACATGCAATTTCCATCATTTTATTTATTGGAAGTTGATAGTATAAGATTTGATGACGCAAATGTAGTTGGAGTGAGAGTTTTCTAATAGCATTGTTGGTAGGTGAATTGACATGGAGTGAAATGAGGGGAAGCGAGTGTGTTCCCACTTAGATAAAAACTTTAAGCAATAGTTCCTTGAACTATGTGTGGATGTGTGTAGCTTAGTCACAAATTAGGTATAGGTTTCTCCAAAGTAATTTTCAACCAAAAAAAATTAAATAAATCATTTCAACAATTTTGTATTTATTTTACATGTTACACATTTGTTTATTGGTTAACTAATAAATTAGACAATTTAATTGTTAAGTTTAGATGAAATTTCATTATTTTCCTTAATGCAAATTGTCTTTACTTCGTATTTGTCTTTATATTTTTTTAATTGGGATACAAGGGAGTGGCGTTGGGTATTCTCGAAATCAAGTAAGGTTATAATGAAACTATAGGAGCAATAATTTGAACTCAAGTACGACCATAATGTTTCTATAAGAACTTGAATCCAATGTCAAATAGGACCATATTGGGCAAATTATAGGGAAAAAAATGCATTGGACCTTTACTAGGCCACAACACTGGAAAACGTAGGCCAATAGTTAAACAAGTATTTGTAAGTTCAAAATTAGTAGAAGCTTTTGCAAATTCTGAATCTAAGTTGATGTCTTTTCATCAGCAGATAAGGAATTACCACCAGGGCATGAGAAAGTGCTAACAAAAACATAATCAATTTCTTTAGTTAATTTTAAACTCTTCTCATTGACCTTTTTGGTCAACTCAATGGAAGAGAATGAAGCTTCCTTTGAGTAGTCATATTTGATTTTAATAGGTGTATTTCGTTGATTATTCTTTTTATTTTTTATTTTTTCAAAGGATCCCTTATTGTTGGACCAGATTCCTTAATAGAATCACCTTTATAATAATTTTCATGGCCAAAGGTTTTTTATCCTAGTTTGGAGCAGAAACATAAACATAGGATGAAAGGATATAAACAACAAGCAGTGACTATGCATGTCACTGAGGGTTTGATGTTATCAGTAGTTGATACCACCACAATGTTTTCCATATTATAGCTCTCTGATGATTCCTTGTTTTCTACAAATGATGATTACCCCAAATATTCAACATTCTGAACTTCCAAAGAAAGACTATATGCCTATCAAAACTATAATTATATGCCAAGGTCATGCAAATTAGCCTTATAATTAACATTTTTTTTGTTGGCGAAGTGGTGGAACCCCCTTGACTAGCAGGGTTACCATTGGTTAAGAAACCACGAACCAGGGGCATCTAAGCCGTCAAAATCACTCTGGGATCGCACTCGACCTGGACCGCACCAACCCTTAACATGGTTGGATTTTTTGGTATCCGACGGGATTAGAACCAGCGACCTTTTAGCTTAGGGGGCATCTTAACCATACCCCGCCACCAACTGTTCTACATCTCGCGGATAGCCTTATAATTAACATTATATGCCAAGGTTTAGTGGGTTTTTTTATATGCCAAGGTCATGTCCAAATTAACATATAGCTAGGTTGCATTAATTCAATTTTGTTAATATAGGGACTTGTAAATATATATTATATATATGTTAGAATTTACTAAATTCGAACACCGCAGATGGATTCAAAGACCCTTTAAAATGTACTCTGAATCTAAAGGGCTCTCTGAATCCATCTGCAGAGTTAGAATTTAGTAAAATGTACAAATTCATTGTCAAATTTGTAATTTTTTTCATTGTCATAATGACAACTAAAAATGACCAAATAAATGACCAATTGTTATGTGGTCATTTTTAGTCTAGATATCCCGTGACCAAATTTGGTCATTTATCTTGGTCGTTTTTAGTTGGGTTTTATCCCGTGACCAAAAGTGGTCATTTATCTTGGTCTTTTTTAGTTTGCTCACTTAAATTTATCAATTTTGGTCATTTTGGCCATGAAACTGTATGAAAATTTGTAAACACTCACACAAACCCTTGGATGACAATCGGGTATAAAAATACGACACAAGAAGTATATAATTTGATGTGGCAAATGAAAATAACAACAACATGCATCATACCTCAAATAAGGACAAACAAATGGGGATGAAAAATAAACTAGCGTACCTTAGCGGGCCATGCCAAAAATCCCTTGACCTTGGCGAGCACAATATCTTTGAGCCTCCATTGTCTGCAGGCAGTAGGAGCCTCCATTGTCTATAGGTAGCTATTTTTCCTCCTCATCTTTTGGCAGGTGCCATGTCGTAAAACCCTGATGTCAATAGCAAATGTAACCCTTATTATTATTCCTGTCTGGCATACCCTGAACAAGAATTATACCCTCCCAATCCTCCTCATCCACAATTTCCATAACACCATTAATTCGTAGACACCACAATAGTGTTACTGCGTCTAACAATTGGTTACTTGTTAAGTTGTCGATTAATATTTTACAGTGGCAATATTTTCGTGGCTCCTTGGAAAATGGAGGAATGGGATCATGATGGAGGATATGTTGGCCATGCCTCCTAGGGATATTCTATGATATGGAAAGGGTCATATAATGTAAATATATTTACTTTATATGAATAAAATATAAATTTTTATTGGTTTTCTTCGATGGGTAGTATTTATTTGGTTTTCACATTATTAAGAGCATCACATTCCACCCTTTTTTTATCCTGTTTTACACCTTTTAATAAAACAAACTACATGGGTAATTTAATAAGAATTTTTTTGTATAGGTTTCATATTAAAAAAGATCATTTATTTATAAATTTTAGATATGGGTGGTTATTATGACAGGTGGCAAGCCAGGTTGGCTTAAATAAATGACCATGTGATGTAAATTTCATAATTATGTTTTGCATGAATTCTTAGTAATGAAACTACTTGGTTTTCTTCTTTGAGATTCCCATGAGACATCAACATTGTTAGAGACACTCTTATGACCAGGTCTAAAATTGTTTTTAAAAACTTCCACACCTTTATTGCAAATACAACAACTTAGTAAATCTTGTGGAATCTATACACAAATATCCTAGACCCAATCAAGTCAGATATAGTGCATTTCAATCCAAAAAATTTTGTGGCTCCTTGGAAGATGGAGGAATGGGCTCATGATTGAATCAGTTGGCCACAATCGATAGAGTAAAGAATGGAACACCGATTGCAAGCGAAGATTGCAATGGATTTTAACAATTTTGATGGTCCGCTCAATCTTGACCCAACCCATATATATCGACCCAAGCCATTTATATCTCAAGATTTAACATCTCCACCCTCCCATTGATATATAATTTCTTATTTGGCGTGTTTATGTATAACCAATAAGGATTTTAATCCCCTCCCTCCCGACCACATAGGCTTTCATCTCTTCTTCTTAAAGTTGTATTTTCTTTTATTTTTAAAACTAATGAGAAAAAAAGAAAAGGTAAAAATTTAACAAAATAGATTTAAGAAAATTAGCAAAGAAAACGATTGCTATATGGATTTTTTCACCATAACGTCATGTCTGATGTGTTGTCATGGGCCCTAGTCTATAATGTCATCTCTATGTGGGAAATATTTGGCTTACAAGCAAGAAATGGTCATTTCAAGCTCTGTGCGACCAAGAATAATTATCAATGTTTGGGCCATATTATCAAGTCAAAACATAATGTCTAAGGGTAAGGGGCTCATGGGTCATGTGTGATTCCCTAAATGACCTCAAAGGCCCTATATACTATATAGATAATATTTAGCCAATGAGTAAGATATGTTGGTCGTTTTGAGGTTTGACACACCAAGTATTGCTTTTAGTCCCTTGGCCATGATTTGATGTGAAAAGAGTTATTGGGCCAAAACATTTTTCCCTAGGGCTCATGAACTATGTGTGAGGCCTTAGGCCACCACAAAGCCCTATAAAGGGAATATTGGCATGTGAGAAAGATATAGTGCCTCTTTTATGAATTTTGGTCAACCATGGATATTTTTTGTAACTTGAGAAATGGTGAGGTCAAAAGACATAGCCTTAGGCCATAACATTTGCATTTGGCCTATAAGAAAAATATGGTCGTAGAAGATTCTACACAAGGCGTAATAGAGAAATAGGAAAATACAACAACAATGGAGAATCCTTTGCATTTGTTCTTAGAAATCACGCTACCTGACATAAAATTATAAAGAAGCCACATGAGTTGATTCAATACCCAATTCTTTCCATCTTCGTTATTTTGATTCAATTCAAAATTCTCTCCATCTTCAATGGTCCTATTGAAGGAAAATGCACTTATTTCTTTAACGAAATGTGGAAGCTAGAAGCTGGGAGGTCATCCAGAGGCACCATCAGAAAGCATTATCATGACTGGTACTTGAGTAATAGGCGGTTCGAGAGCCGCTTGTTATAAAGTCAAAGCTTCGTAGTGTTGTGCGCCCGATCTGTTAGTCCCTATAACAGAGCAGGCTCACCTGGTTCGTTCTCAGCATCTAATGATCGTACAGATTTGGCCCCTTGTCCCTGTAATTTATGTACCCTCGTAGAGTTTGAGGTATGGCTACTCAAATTAGGTCTCTTGGCTGGGTCTTATCCTAGCTATTCCTAATTATTCCATCTATGTGAATCCCTCTCATAAAACATAGTTGTAAATGCCAATCTGTAGTAATACAAAATCCAATCGCGAGATAGTGATTGAAATTTTGGCGACTTAGCATCAGTAGAACCACCAGCATATGTATATATTATATAGTATCTAAGAGAGCAACATTTAAGACATATACAGTAGAGGCAGCAACAGCAGTAGAGCTCGTAGTTTACTTTGATCCATCCCGAAAAACCAGGCTTTGAACGGCTTAACCCGAGAATCAAGACACCCACGTTGCCAACTAGGCGCCCTAAGAAGTCCTCATGGGTGGAATAATATTAAATCCTCTCATGACCGAATTAAATCCTCTCATGGCTGAATTGGGGACGGACCAGACGGACCAAATTGATACTCATAACCCCAAATCCATAGATTGATTTAGCAAAATCCCCTTTGGGAAATGGGTAGTTGTACATAGATCTATATTTGAAAAATCCTTCATGTTTTTCTTTGCCTCCCTATGCAACTTCATAGGTTTTAATCTATGTTTTAATTTGTATAATGTATAAGTAAATAATATGTGTATATATTTAATTATATTAAATCACATAACATATGAACTATATATATATATTTATATTAAATCTTTTAAAATATGAACTATAGTAACATATTTATATTAATTATATATTATTATTATATTTACATATTTTATCATTATTAAGGTGAAAGAAGTTTATATATCATAAGGGTGTTTATAAAATATTTACCTATTTTATAAATTTGGTTAAGTATTATATTTACATTTATTACAAGTATAGTATGGATGGACTATGAATGTATGGATTTTAACATAATTCCCTAAAATGAAGCATGTTTTGTTGGGAGAAAGAAAATTGGAACAATTTCAATATTACGTTTCCCTTGTCGTTTGAATTTTGTACTTTGGTGGGGTGTTTTAGAATAATCCCACTTGTTATGCATGCTTTAAATGGTAAACATATCCCATATGCTTTAAATGATGACGATGATGAACTAGATGACAATGATAGTGATGATGTTTATGATGATGACGATGATGGAAATGATGATTATCATCATCATCGTCGTCATCTTTGTCATTGTCATCATGATTATCACAATAGTCATCATCATCGGCATAATCATCATCCATGTCATCATCATCGCCATTGTCCTTGACGTCATCATCATCGCCATTGTCCTTGACATCATCATCATCATGATTATTGACATTTCATCAGTTATTCATCATTACCTTTGGAATAAGAAATAACATCTACCCAAAATATGTGATTAGTGGAAAAGGGTCATGGAGGACACACACAATTTATGCATGACAAATAACAACTTATTTTTTAAGATGGTCAACATGATCATCATTCTCATTGTATTCATCATCATTGTCATTGTCATCATCACCACCATCATCATTCATTTCATTGCCATCATAATCATCAGCAATGTCGTCATTGCCATTATCCTCCTCCTCATCATCATCATAATCATCATCATCATCATCATTGTCATCGTTCCCCTCATTATCAACAACATTATCATCATCATCATAACCATCCTCAATATCATAATCATTATCATCATTTTCATCTTCAACATCTGGGTGTAAAACTGGATGCAAAAGTGGATACAAACATGGATGCAAAAAAGGATGCAACAAAAGTATGCGAAAAGTGGGCGCATAATGGGGTGCACCAAAAATGGATGCAAAAGGTGATGCAAAAGTGGATGCAAAAAATGATGCAATCATGGAAGCAAAACATAATGAAAAAATTGGCGCAAAAGTGGATACAACCATGGATGTAAAATTGGATACAAAATTGGATGCAAAAGTGGATGCAACAAAAGTAGATGCAAAACTAGATGCAAAAGTAGTCGTAACACCCAACACAAAACCTGATGCAAAAGTGGATGCAAAAATGGATGCATAAAGGGATGCAATAACTGATGTAAAATTGGATGCAAACGTGGATGCAAAAGTTAAAGCAAAAGTGGGTGTAAAAGTAAGCACAAAAATGGGTGTGAATTGGGACGCGACAAAAGTGGATGCAAAAGTGGATGCAATAGTAGATGCAAAAAAAGACGTAAACATGGATGCAAAATGGGATGCAAAAAGGGATGAAAACATGGGTGCAAAAGTGGACGAAAAAATGGATGCAAAAATGGCTGAAACAAAACAAGATGCAAAACTAGACTCAAAACAGGATGTAAACTTTGATGCAAAACTTGGCACATGAAGGGATGCAAAAAAAGAAGCAGAAGTGGATGTAAAAAAGGATGCAAAAGTGGATGAAAACAAGGGCGTAAAAGGGGGTGCAATAAGAGTAGATGTACAAACTAGGCGCAAAATTAGGTGCAAAATTAGGCTGAAAACCTGTCACAAAACTTGATGCAAAACCTGGCGCATAACCAAGTGCAAAACCCGGTGCAAATTATGCCGAAATTTGCGCCAGATTTATAAAAAGGACGCAAAAAACGCCTAAAATAGCACCAACCCATGAAATTGCGCCATTTTGTCCAAAAAATGAAGAAAAATACACTGAAAGATGGTCTAGATGCAAAAAAGGATGCAAAAAGAGACGCTAAATCCATCTTTTGTTGTAGTGTATGTTGTACATCAATTCTCGGAATTCCAACTTTTTCTTTAACTCCAACAATTTATTATGATCGCTCATACAAAGGAAAATTAAAAATTGAGAATTGTTCCACATGAACCATGCAGAGGGATGCGTCTATGTTTTCCATGTTAATGAGTTGTTCCGATCTTAATTGCTGGATAAAATTTGTTGGAAACAACAATTATGAAGAGCTTCAACAATTAAACTATCAAATTGAAACTAAACATATAGAAATTCAAACCAAGAATAAATCCAATATCAAATATCTGTAAGATAATTTATTTTTGTTTTAAGATCATTAAAGGGATTGTATAAATTGCATCCTTGGACTAGCAATTAATGACTTAAAATTTCCCAGAAATTGTTTGAGTCGTTTGAGTTTATAAGATTGCATTGAGGATTAAGGCTAGTTACAAATTGTTGTTATATGTATGGAACATGTAGATATTTTTGAAACAAAATATCATGGAGAACATTGTAGAATGCACCAATCTCCTTTATAGAAATATCTTGTAGGAGAGGAAAATATTGAAATTGTACTATTTAGGTTTTAAGAGTATGGTCATTAAGAATAAAAAGGTCAAGGAGATATTTATTGTACTTTCTGAGTGTTGCTGGTCTCATAACGTAAGATGACATGGAATTGGTGTATTTTCCAGGAGACTCTAGCTGGTGCATTCAGAGCAGGATCAAATGCTCTTAATTGGCTGATTACCTTTGGTACATTGAATAGGAAGACACCCTGTAGAATTATCAAGTTTCCAAGGGTGGATTTGGATGGGGTAGTTGGTTTTTTCGATGGTGCCTAGCAGAATGGTATTTGCGGGGCAGGCATGGTGTTAAGAATCACAAAAAAATCTTCTTACCGCCTGAAGCTGGGGGCTGGTGGTGGCACTAATACAAAGGTTGAGCTCGTGGCTCTCTGGGGCCTTCTATACTTTGCCTTGAAAATGGATTTGCTCCCTATTATGATTTTTGGGGATTCCAAAGCAATTATTGATTGGGCTATGAACAAGCACACCCTGCACAACTTGGATCTACAACATTTGGTCATCCAGACTAGAAACATCATCAACAACTTTAATTCGATTTCTTTCATCCATGTCTTGAGAGAGCTTAATACTGAGGTCGATCATTTGTCCAAACTTGCTCTTAAGGAAGACTTAGGGAAGATCGTTTGGGAACTGTTCCAGAAAGGAGCTTGCAAAAAGGATAGCATATTAAGCATTGTTTAAACTTCTGATCACTATCAGCTACAAAATCAATCACAAGTTATTACTAGTGTTAAGTATTAGTTCTTTATCTTAATCTTATAAGTTTACTAAAGTCCGAAGGCAAAAAAATGAAAACAAATGTTAAGTGTTCTTTTTATTAAAGCTCGGTCTATACGTATACAATGTGTAATCAAAAATACTTATAACTACCACACAACTTTCCATACGCGTTAGCCGCCGTCATTAAATTATTAGAATCTTCCATGCAGATTACGCGCTGTGACGAATTTTTAAATGTCTATATTTTCGTACATGCCATTTTCAAAAATCCTTGTGCATCATCAACTTTGATTTTACCATCAGCTTATATTTTAAAATATTCTCAATACCTCAATTATATATCCATTGACGAAGCAGGCTTTGATATTATATTCCATAAAATCAGGGGAATCGGATGTACATTAACCTTTCTGAAAATGGATTTGGGTACTTGTGGATTCCAACCACAACCCTTCCTCTATCTATACGAGAGTAAGATATAGATAATGAATCTATAAATTTTTTGCTTGGATTCAAAAAAACGAGTTATATGATAAGTGTGAGTCTATTTTTTGATAAATGATAAATAATATTTTTATACCTGCCTCCGGCTGGTATATTGCAATCGTTCGATTTCAAACCCTGTTGACTTTGGGCATTAACTGGTGTTTTTTGACGCGGATTTAAAAAATCAAACCTGTTTTCCTAAGTGATACTTTGGCGTTTGCAAAATATTTTTTTTAATTTTGTTAAAAATCTATTTTTCTAAACAGCTGATTGGTTGATAGGCGATGATGTCAACATTGGGGTTTGGTATCTGGATTTCAGTCGACATGTGGCAAGATGACATCATAATGATCAAATTAAAAAAATAAAAATTATATCCCGTCGTTCAAAAACCCGCCGCCACTGCTGACTCTGTGGCGCTGCTGACTCTGTTGTTCATCGATGTACCCGTCAGGTTACAGAGCTTGTCTGCGTCCTCCGCCGCTTCAATGGCCTCGTCTGCACCCTCAAACAGTCAATATAAGAATCTTCCTTTGTGTCTAACAATGATCCTGTACCAAGGGTCCCTGCGCCACTAAAGGACCCTGGACCGAATCCAGAGCCAAAGGACACTGTATTGGAATTACCAGCTTTCGGAAATAATCCAAACGAAAAGGAGGAACTGGAAAAGCCAGTACCCGATATACCTGTGAAAGCATTCCGTGTGCTGGAGAGTTGCTGGAATAAGTTAAAAGCAGCAAATGGCTCTTTCTCAGGAGTACCAACTTTAGGCACTTCCCCGGGACTTTCCTCTTTATTAGGTTCCTTACTTTCAACGGCCTCAACATGCTTTGTGTCTATTGATTCTCCAGGGTCATTCTTAGTTTCTTCCCCGTTCTCCTTGGAATCCTTTGTCGACTCCAGCTGTACCTCTTCCTTATCATTCAAATCATCCTCATTCACATTTGCATCAACTAACTTAGTCTCAGGTATTCCCTTATTCTCATTAATAGCTGCATCCAATGCATTCAGCTCAGGCACTTCTGTAGCCTCATTTGGGTTTTCACTTATACTAGTGTCATCTTTAGCCTTAGGTACATCTTCCTCTTGCACAATAGAAGGATGGTCACCAGATGCTGCAAAAAGGATAGTTTCAGGGATCTTGGCTGCAGTGTCACCTGCAGCCAAAGATGGTTAAAGTGATTAGAAAGTCTATGCAGACGAAGAACCAAAGAAAAAGAGAAAAAAAAATATTTCGGCAGCCTTAACTACAACATTATTGCCTAAAATCAATCATGCAAAGAAACTGATAGGCATTCAAAAGAAAAGCTAAATAGAAAAAAGCAACATGAAGATCCAGAAACTGTGTAGAAAAACCCACAAGGAGATGAGGTAAGGCAACGGTGGATTCAATCTGGGTCGGCAGTTCATTGCGAGCTTGAAGGTCGTCAGCTCGTCGGGAGCCAGGCCACGAGTCCATGTGATGGCCTGCCATATATGAGCAGAAAGTGCCTGGAAGGATAGGATAGGATATCATATATATATATATATAAAGAGAAACGTATAACAAGTGTCATTAGTCTTAAATGAATAAGCTAGTGAGCATATTAATGTGTTCACTTGCCACATCTCCACCATATTCTTAAGAATCGAGACTCTCCTCCTTTGCTGGCATAAATAACGTCTAACCAAAAGCCTTCCTACAAATGATAAAGGCACCTAAGAAAACACGTCGTTGCATTTGTTAACAACTGTCGTAATCACTGAATTTCTTTTGTGGGTTAAACAACTGTCATCTATGCATGTTCTTTACAATATTCGTCTCCTGGGATGAATACCACTTTACAAACAAACCACCTAGAATCCTAGCAGAGCGCACATAGAGGCTTTCAGGTAGCTGGGCGAGAGAAAGAATATAGGGATGGCTTCATAATGTTTTTTCCAATGATAATGGGTTCAGTGAGCTTCATCTTAGACCAGCCGGAGCGAGTTCACCTGTAGTTCAAAACAAATTCTCAGGAAGGAAAGTAAAGTAGAAAAGAATGTGTTCGAATGTGAAGATGCATAATCAACAAACAACTTGACTAATGCCACATTGAAAGGTACGATGAACCAAAACTTCAATCCTAATTTAATACTATAAATTTCTTTGGGATTCCGTTGATGATATTGCAAAACAATGTCAAATCCTTTGAGAGCATAAAAATTTCTTTGGGATTCTGTTGATGATATCCTTGTTTATTGCAAAACTATGTCAAGCAAATGAGCCCACAATTTATTGTTTAAATCCATTCAGGAATATGAAAAAAAAATCACTTGAACAAATTTCAGGAATTTAACGCATCAAGAAGAAAACAGACATAGTGGAGTCAAAAACCTTACCGAATACACTACAACCCTGTAAGGAAATTGATCACCAATCTCAGCATTCTCTCCAACTGAAAACGTAAGAAAATATCAGCTCGGCAACCAAGCCTCTCAATTGATATACCAGTGATGGGTAAAGGCAGTGACCACGGCATACTCCGCTTGCTATCACCGATCGTCCATATGTGAAGATCCCTGATCCGCATTTTAGAAAAAATAAATTATTATGCAGATGGTTTTTGCTATCGCTGGTCATCCATGCAGTTTGCCACCTGTTTTGTGAAGGTCATGCTTGTCATCAGAGTTTTTGCTATCGCTGGTCTCTCCTGTTGTCCATGCAGTCTGCCACATGTTGTGAAGATCCCTAATCTTTATATTGCATTAAGAGCCAATAAGCCGCACCCCGGGAGCACAGTGGGCCCCGTCGATGGCTGGCTGATGGCGTCCGTCAAGAGCCAATAAGCCGCACCTCGGCTGCCACTGTGCGCAGCCACTCTGGACGACACGTCATCGGTGATAGAACATCGTGGCGACATGCTGGAGTATTTGTATTCACCACGACGACTTCTTTAATGCTGACATTTATGTTAATTGAGGTCAGGGAAACGTAGTTGGCGTTTTATGTTAGTGAGATAAGAGAAACGTATGTACATTACGACGAGTGAGAAACATAAAGAAAACCGTGATTAATATAAATATGTTTATTTGTTAAAATATAAAATAATGATAAAGGATGAGATCAGCTCGACATTACCATTTATATAAAATATAATTTTATTATTTTAGTTTGATATTGGATAGTCAATCTTCTCAATACTACGAAATATGTGTTTGCATTGAAGATTTTTCAACAGATTGCATCAAATTGAATATGTATATTTTTATTAATTTTTTTATTCATTATTATTTTAAAAATAATTTTATTTTTTATTTTTTATGGTATCATTATGTTACTTTTTATTAATATTTCAGATTTTGATTTACACCAGGTTATTTACATTTATATGGTTAACCTGAAAAGATAAAATAATTTTTAATATTAAGTTTAAATTAATTTCAAACCTAAATTTTAAATTTATTATTTTTAAAATGTCACAATGTAACATAGTATTAAAGTCAAACATATTGTAAATCAAAAAACATGTTATTTTTAAAATGTAACATAGTATTAAAGTCAATCATAATGTTTTGTATATTTTAAATTTATTATTTTTAAAATGTCATAATGTAACATAGTATTAAAGTCAAATATAGTGTTTTGTATTTCAAATGTCATAATGTGACATAATAATGCACTCAATAACATTATTTGCTTTCAAATTTCACAATGTGACATAGTTGATGTCAATTTTTAAAATTTTTTGTCTTCAGAAATCACAATGCCATATAACATTGAAGTCGACTATATTATCTACTGGTGTAATGTTGACATTACACGTGAATTGCAAGTTGAAATTAAGTGACCATTATACCATTATGTATTTTTATTATGTATAAATTTGGGAAAATTTTGTATATAATATTTGTGGAACATCGTAATCCAACATAACTATTGAGAGATGTTACATTCTGACATACCATTGATAAATTACAAATTTCAAATTGATCATTCTATAATTTTTAATTTTTTTGGGTATTTTTTTGGTGGAAAAATTAAACTTATTGGCTTGTGGGGCCCATTTTATGAGCAAGTTCCACTTTGGTGATTTAGGGTTTTCAACATTTTGGAATCCATTTAAATCCATACAGAGTGATTTTGTGTTAAATTTTTTCAAACATAGTCTCCAGCCTCTCAAATGTGTTTCAAATATTAATATATTTTCAATGATGCAAAAATCACCTCAATTGGAGTTTATACACATGCTCCACCTTTTGCAAAGGGTATCAAGTAGATTCCATGTCATCAATCACACATGTGGATCTAAGAATGTGGAATTTCTAAATGGTCTAAAAACTAACATTAATTGGGGGTTAAGTCATGCAAAAACCTTAACCCCAACCCTATATGATTATGATGCCATATTAAATACTAGGTCTGTAGGAAATAAAGGGGCTCATTTCTATTTGAATTGTAGGTTTCTATAGATGAGAAGATGTAATATCCCCATTTTGGTGACATATCAATCATCCTATTAACCCGTCCAATCCTATGGGTTTAGGAAGAAAATTCCTTAATTGCATTGGATTAGTTTTGGGCAAGGCATTATTTAGCTAGGAAATTTAATAACTCTAATGTTTGAGACAGTTTATAGTTAATTTTATTTTCATGAATAAATTAATTTTTGGATTTAAGTATTGATGACTATGTGGCCAAGAGGGAACATAAGGGATAAATATTGATCATTAGAAAGCTTTAAAAATGAGGGAATTTAGAAGGAAGCAACCAAAGCTAGAGGTCCATGAAAAGAAGGAAATTGGATAAAGCAATGAAACACATGTTAGTGGAAGAAAGGCAAAAAACAGTGAAAATAAAAAAAAGTAGTGGAAAAGTATACTAAGGTAGTAAAATCGTGAAAAAATAGGATAAAGCATAAAA
>LPNX010259386.1:299146-339833 GCA_001517045.1 Pseudotsuga menziesii
ATAATATCAAGTAAATTAATATTTAAAAAGTAATAATAAATAGTTTTAAACAAAATTATAATTATAATTTTATATATATATCAAATTTAAAAAAAGTAATATGATAAATGAAAATATTATTTATAATAAATTACTATTTATATTAATATATAAATAATTATATAATAAATTAATTATATATATAATTATTAGATAAAGTAATTAATTATATAAATGAATTGTCAAACATTAATTATTTAATTTTTTTAGAAAGATATTTGTTATTCATATTGATGAATAAAATTGTTTCTTTACGTCAGCCTTTCCATTCATCAATATAGTTGTTCATCTTGTTTTTAATCATATGTAGTATCTATGGAAAAGTCAATCAATTCATTTGAGTTTATTATATGTTTTTTTAGAGTGAATCATAATAGTTACACTTATGTGGGCAAGAAATGAAGGATCTACACTTTTGTTAATGGTTTTACATATGGTGGTATTAAGATTACGGAATGTGAGGATTCATTTCTATAGATGTACAACACAAAAAATGGCATGGTTACAGCAAGGGAAGCCTATAATCTTATAGTTTCATCATATTTAACTTTGGCACATTTCAGCTTTTACACTCAGCTATGGCACATGAATATACCTCTGAAAATAAAATGTTTCATCTGATTGGTCATCAATAACAAGATAAACACATGGGATAATATGGTAAAGAAAGGATGGATGGGCCCCAATAGATGCTTCATGTGCAAACGCAATGCTGAAACTATAAAACACCTCTTCGTGGATTGTATTTTTGTAAAGGAAGCTATTATCAGCCTCAACAGATCCTATAATTGCACTCTAATTTGGACAGATACTTCAATGTTGGAGGATATTGTAAATTGGCTTGAAAGGAAAGATGATTTGTACCTTCCATTTTTTTGTGTTTGGAACATATGGAAAACCAGGAGTTTCAACATTTTTGAAGGGAAATTACTTGATATGTCCCACATGTGTCACATCATTAGGCAAAATGTAATGGCTTACAAGGTACATAAGAGGAAAGGGAAAAAAGTCAGGAACATAGGCAACCCACCGGCCTTAACATACCCTTGTGGTTTTTTTATGGAGCTATTGTAAAGTTTAGGGGAGGAGCAGGTATGTCAATACCATTACTTCCATATCAAAATGGGTTGTGGTAAAAGTACAAACACTCAAACTCGTGACATTTTGGGCCCTTCTGTTCTTCTCAATGGAAATTGGGCTTCCTGACTTATACATATTTGGAGACTCTTATGTGGTTATAAATTGGGCAAATGCTAGATCTGATCTCTCTATTATGAACTTAGAGGCTTGGTGTAACAACATAAAAAACCTTATTGCTTCCTTTTCTTATCTTGACTACAAACATGTCTATAGGGAATATAATGAGAATGCAGAAATATTATCCAAGGAAGGGCTTGGTATGGCCTCAAGCCTATTATCCTTTACGGAATTCTCTGAAGATATAGTCATTGGGGAAGCTACTATACAATTATTTTGATGAACATTGCTCTATCTGACATACTCCTTTTTTGAGTATGGATTTTGATTTATATTGATGTTTCAGCTTGTTAAATTCCTCCTCTGCGTGAGTGATGAGAGACTATTCCCAGATTCCCCCTTTGGATCATATGTTTGGATTCTCAGTTATCTTCTCTAGTGACTGTATTTCTGATAGTCAGCTTTTTTTTCAAAAGGTGCAAAGCGAGATCTAATTTGTTTCATGTTATGCCCCGTTCTCATTGACTCTAACTCTAATTTTGATCTTTTAACTAATTTACTTGATGATGTAAGCTGATGTAAGCTGTTACCTTTGCCAAAGAAGTGCCATTTTTCCTATGGAAAAAAAATGAAGAATATTAAATAAACTTTGATGTACTTATATATGTCTATAAACCTTAAGATGCCTTATGACTCATGACTCAAATTAAGATCCTCCTTACCAACTCTTACAAAAAAACATTTAATTCTTCTCCAATAAATCCAAAAGGGTTGGACATGTCAATTTATTAATACATACTCTATTACATTTTATTATGATCCCGTCATTTTCGCCGCCTTTCATATTCACGTGGGTTTTAAATGTGTAAACCTTTGTCATCTGTAATTAGTGTCGCTGGCAAACTCATTTGGTTTTATCTTCATATCTGTTCTGTTAGGCTGGGCTTGCGAAAATGAGATCCTCAATGATCATCCCTGTGATTAGTACTTTGCTTCTGGTTGGCTATATTGCCGCCATCGCCTATTTCCTCTCCATCGCTAACCGCCTTGAGTATCCATCTTATAACGACTGCAGTGCTTCCCGTTGTGGCAATTCCACCATCCAATATCCCTTTGGAACATGTGGCCTTTTAACGCAGGGTCTCTGCAATGAGAACCAGATCGCTCTATCATACAACTCACTCAGCTATTCTGCCTTTGTGGTAGGAGATATCACATTATCGTCTTACTCTAACCGAGCCCTTCGAATCTCCCCACGCGGCGATTCCACGCTCATGTCCGAATGGTTAACCGAAGGTGGATTCTTCAATGTTTCAACTACAGGATGGCAAATCACATGGTCTATACCTCAATCTTGTCGATCTTGTCAAGACACTGGGGGAAGATGTTACTCTGAATTCGAGGACGTATTTTATGCGACCACGCGGATAAATTATGTCACTTCTTGCATTTGTCCTAACAATAAGCTTCACTCCTGGAATTGCTCAGATGGTGAGTATTTTCTAAACTTCATTTCTTGACCATAATATCTATCTTTCTGGTCTCTATCTTCATCTTATAGAGATGTTTCTGTTTCCTTGCCAGATGATCACTTCACTATAGATACAGAACGAACTAGATATGGACCTGGATTTATGGCAGGTAATTTGTCCTTTTTTTTGCAAATTGACCCGTACATTACACTTCATGATTATATTATTCTCATTCCCTTCTTCAACATATTTGCAGCGATTTTTGTTATACAGTTTGCTCTGTTTATCATAGTAGTGGTTTCTTGCATAGCGCTTCGTCGGCAATGTTGTTGTAAGAGAACTGCCAATGATGAGGAGGAGCAGACCATGCAAGAGTTTATGTATCCTCTGGACTCTACAGGCCCAAGTCCGTCGGTGGAAAATTTCTTACATTATTATTCTTCACAGGTCCCTACCAGATATTGTTATACACAGATCAGATCTTACACAAACAATTTTGCAGAACAGCTTGGAAAAGGGGGCTTTGGAACCGTTTATAAAGGGAAGCTTCCCAGTGGACGTCTTATAGCCGTGAAGATGTTGGATGATTCGAAACAAAGTGAACAACAATTTATTGCTGAGGTCGCTACAGTGGGCAGCACTTATCATGTTAACCTGGTGCGTATGTTAGGTTATTGTTTCGAAGGATCCAAGAGATCTTTGGTTTATGAATACATGGTCAATGGTTCGCTCGATAAGTATACCCATGGAAATAATCAAGACCAGTTGGATTGGAAACAAGTGTATTCAATAGCAGTTGGTACAGCTCGGGGCATTTCATATCTACACGAAGAGTGCAGAAATCGCATCTTACATTGTGACATAAAGCCTCACAATATTCTTCTAGATGCCAATTTGTTGCCGAAAGTTGCAGATTTTGGTCTCGCAAAGATATCGAAAAGAGATGAAAGTCACATCTCAGCAGCTCATGGAGGAACACTAGGTTACGCTGCTCCAGAGATGTGGTCGAGAATGTATGGCCCTGTAACTGATAGATGTGATGTTTATAGCTATGGAATGTTGATTATGGAGATGATGGGAGGAAGGATGAACATTGATCTTAATAATACAGAGAATATACCAAGGAAATTCTTTTATGCGGAGTGGGCTTTTGAGCAGGTGAAAAAAGATGGCTTTGCGAATCTGAGGGAATTAGGGCATTGCATTTCAGTAGAGGATGAAAGCATAGCCAAAAAGTTAAGTTTAGTAGGATTATGGTGCATCCAGTTTCATGCATCTCGGCGTCCCCGGATGAGTAAAGTGATCCAGATGTTGGAAGGAGACATTGAGATTACAGCTCCTCCTTATCCATTCCCCGTTGACGAAGGTTGGGCAGCCATTCCCTGTTGACGAAGCTTGGACAGCGCAACTATCTTCCTCGGATCAACCATTAATGTTCTTCAAGCTATTCTCTGGACTCTGGAGGTTCAAATTAGAGATCCCATAAGTAATGTTGGCACACCTTCCATTGCGCAATTATCTCCCTGGGATCAACAACCTCGTGACCAATGTTCTCCAGGTTATGTTTTAATGGAGATTCAAATTATAGATCCCCAAAGTACTTAGATTACTCATACTTCCAGGTCAAGCAGTATGCATTACATAGCATAAAATGTTACATAAATATATTGTATATGTTGCATAATATTTAGAAGGAGTATTGGGATTGTCTTGAAAAATGTTGGGCTTTTTCCAATGTTATATCGAAATATTTTGTTTTCTATTCAAAAGGTTAGAAATATAAAATTTGAACCTCCATTGCCAATAAATATGAGATGAAACAGTTGCAGTAAGTACCGGATTTATGTGGGTAATGAGCGAAGTATTCAAGTGGGGGAGGAGGATGCTTGATTGGAAGTAACTCTTAATCGGGGAGGAGGAATTCTTTTGAATCGGATAGAATAGAGTTAGGATTTTATAAAAAACAAGAAGAGCTTAAAACTACTTTTATGTTTTGTGGAGAAAAATGCCAAGCAAGTGAACATCTTTTGAGTAATTAGTTATGGAGTTTGAAACGGTTAAGGTTTGTCTTTGAGGAAGAAATCTCCACCAAATGTAAGGAGAGGGGAGGAACCCCTTTTCTTCGTGGATTGTGCAATAGTAGCTTGGCGTTTGGTTCTTTTGCTCGTAGGAAGAAGAAGAGTTATTAGCTTTGGCCCGCTGTTCCATATTATGGATCATTATGCTAACAATAGGAGAATTGAATTATTGCAGCATTTGAAGAGCGAGGCCTTTTGATTGATTGCAAGGACTGGAGAAGACGGGACCGATACCTGGAATTCATGCTTTGATCAGTTCGTTGACAACCCGAAATGTTAATAGCCGCCATATGATAGGAGGAGTGCATGACTTGTACAAAATGAACTGACTCAGTTAAGCCTGTAGATGTATTATCTTCTTGACAGAGGAAGACGGGCGACCTCTGTAAGAAGAAAGCCTACCCAATGACTCCATCTAAAAATAGTATCTTTTAAGTTGTTTATTCTGCCAAACAAACATAGAAGGTAGAAAAGAGTATCGGTATCTTCAGTGTTCCTTAGAAAGGGATTTTTGTTTGTGAGGTTGTGAATCTATTAAGTGTTTTGTGTATACTACTCTAGGTACAAATCCACAGAGGGATCAATCTTTGGAGGTGCAAATTTTTCTTGACAACTTTTTTCAATCTTTGGAGGTGCAAACCTTTCTTGACAACTTTTTTTTTTTTCAGTGCAATACCTTAGGAGAGGTTTTGATTTGGATTTATAAAATAATTTAAAAATAAATAAAAATATAAAAATATTTGATTATACCATTAGTTTAATTGATGGTGGTTTGGGAGAGGTGTTGAGAATATTAATATATTAGATTGTACCATTAGTTTAACCATGGGATTCCTTGGGTGTTAAAAATGTATAAATATTCGATTATACCATTAGTTTAATTGATAGTGGTTTGCCAGAAACCATGGGCTCCCTTGGGTGTTGAAAATATATAAATATTATATTATACCATTAGTTTAATTAGTTTAATTAATGGTGCTTTGGGAGACTTCTATCAACCTAAAGTCAAATCCTCATTAATATTCCAAGAATATAATAATTCAAAAGAAATAAAATAATATTCTCATTAATATTCAAACGGCCAACAAACCCTCATTAATATTAATATTCTCCAACTACAAAGGATAAGAGATTTAGAATGATATATTTGTTTCATTTATACAAAGGATAAGAGATTTAGAATGGATACCACATGACTTTTATAATTTTAATTTTGTATAGGCCAACATATTGGGTATAAAATTTATTATTATTTTATTAGAGGGTCGCCAAATGTGACAACATCTTTGGGCCCAATTATAAGGGTTGGGTCTCCCAAGAACTACGTGTTAATAATGACAACTAATCTAAAGTGTTTACAGGAAGTTTTCATATCGAGCATAATCGATAGCGTTTTACTCATGTAACTTCTTTCATGAAGTATATAGTGCATGGTTGGGATACGTAATGTATTTGTAGTCTGTGAAAGGTTGAGGCCCGTGATGTAATATCTCGTTCTTCATTAATGAGTTTCAATACTTTGCATGCGTGGATGTTTCCTCTTATGGGTTTTTACCACATGAAAATGCTTTTCTATAATGTTTGTTTTTCTTAGTTTTTGTCTTTGAATTATAACAAGTGGTATCAGAGCCTTGGGAGTCTGCTCATGGTGAAGAAGATCGTGTCGGAATCTGCAAAGAGGAAACCTGGCTGTCAAACTGCTCGATGTGCAAGAGAGAATTGTCATTTGCATGTTGTGGAGAAGATCCATGAAGAGTAGCCCATGGAGGAGCTGACCCACGTGTGGAAGAGTGCCACCTGGACGGAAAGATCCTCGCTAGCCGTCATTTGCGCATTGGGAGAAGATCCATGAAGAGCAACCCATGGAGGAGCTGACCCGCATGTGGAAGAGTGTTTCCTAGACAGAAGAGACCTGGGCTGGAGAAGAGGCTCGCGCATGAAGAAGTTTCCCACTCACTTCCCATTGAGAAAATGAAATGTCGGAGGATCTGGGAAGGAGGTGCCGCTGCCCACCATTGTGGAGAGGTGTCACTGGTGGAGGAGGTGTCGCTGCCCCCCATCGTAGAGAAGGTCGTTGCATAGAGGATCGTTGGACTAGTGATAGGCCAACGCCTATTACTGCCCATAAAACCTAACTACTACCTCTGCCGGGGAAGATTGTACGTGGATGATCCCATATCCATCTGAAGCATCCGCGTGAAGGAAGAAGTGTCAGTTTGGGGTTGGTTGTTGGTTTCTCATGGAGAAGGGAGTCTGCAGTCAGGCGTGAAGAAGGTTGCTTCCAGGGTACTTTTTAGGGGTGGAATTTTGCGAATTGGCTGTTTTTGGGGGTTTTTTGAAAAAACAATTCGCTATTTGGTAATTTTTAGTGTCTAATATCGCCTATATTTACATAAAATATGTTTTTTTTAATCATAATATTCGCCAAAATTTGCACATTTCAGTGTTAATTTTATGTTTTATATTTAATATTCGCCTACCTATCTATAAACATGTCTTTTTCAATCCAAAACAATCGCCTAGAATACTATACTTAAGTATAATATTAGAATCCTTAAAAAATACCATGGAACTTGCTTCCGTTATTTGATTACTCGTGTGAGCCTGAGCCACATGAAGTCTGCTTCCTGGCCGCATGAAGAAGTGTGCATCGAGGAGAGGGAGGAACCTGTAGCCGCATAGAGAAACACGAAGAGAACCCGCAGTCGTTAGAGAAGAGGAGAAGCGGAATGCTCAGCCATTGAAAGAAAGCCTACAGCCACCATTATAGAAGAGAAGAAGCATACAGTTTGCGTGTGGGTGGAGGCTACTACTACTGGAAGGTCAGTGTTGATCGTGAAAGAGAGCCTCCGTCTGCATTGCTGAATGAGAAGAAGAAAACTAGAAGTGTAAACTATGAACCTGTCTGCTGTGATTTTTGATCGGGAGAATATATATATGAAGTACTAAGTTTGAAATTGAAAAATTTAATGGTAAAAACAATTTTGAACTATGGAAATTAAAGATGCGGGATTTGTTAGTACAACAGGGGTTACAAAAAGCCTTAGACAGTAAAAGAAATAAACCTCTAACTATGACATATGATGAATGGGAGGAATTAGATTCCAAAGTGTTAAGCACAATTTGATTATGTCTTGTGAATGATGTGTTATTCAACATTGTTGGAGAAAATTCAGTAGCAAGCCTATGGAGCAAGTTAAAAAGTATGTATATGGCCAAATATTTGAAAAACAAAATTTACTTGAAGCGACAGTTGTACAGTATGAGAATGAAAGAAGGTACGAAGATAACAGATCATTTAAATGTTTTTAATACTCTTACTTTCCAGTTGAGTAGTATGGATGTTAAAATTGATGATGAAGATAAAGTAGTCAGTCTCTTATGTACTTTCCCTGAATCTTGGGGTCAAGTATTTTCTTCCATTAGCCTTAGTACAATTGATACCTTAGAATTTGATAATTACTAAGAGAATTATTGTATGAGAAATTAAGGAAGAAATCTAGTCTTGAAACCTCTTCACCAGAAGCTTTGGTTGTTAGAGGTCGATCAAAGAGAAAGGAGAAAAGTCAAGAGGTACTTCCAGGTCTAAATCGAAGAGAAGAAAGAGTAAATTAAAATGTTGGTACTGTAACAAAACTGGTCATCTCAATAAGGGTTGTTGGAAAAGACAAGAATCCAAGAAAGATGACTCCAAACCAGAGGTAAATTCAGTTAAGTCTTTTGATTCAGGTATGATCGATGAGGTTTTTTCCATTTGTAATATTTCTGAATATAATGAAGAATGGGTATTAAATTTTGGCTCTTCACACCATATCTATCCTCACAAAGATTGGTTTTCTTCTTATCAAACAATTAATGATGGAATAGTTCTTTTAGGAGACAATCATTCATGTAAGATTGTTGGGGTTGGAAGTGTTAAACTTAAAATGTTTGATGGAGTTATAAGAACACTTACAGATGTTACACATGTACCTGAATTAAAGAAAAAATAATTTCTTTGGGAGTCTTGTATTCTCGTGGTCATAAGTTTATAGGTTTAAGTGGAACTCTAATTTTTTTTATTGGTGCTTTAGTGGTCACAAAGGCACATAAAACATGAAACCTTTACAAACTGGTTGAAAGAACTCAAGTTAATGATACTGCATTAGTATCTGAAGAAGATTCAGGATCCACTCAATTATGCCATCAACGTCTTGGTCATATGATTGAAAGAGGACTTCAAGTATTAATGAATCATAAATTCTTCCAAATCTAAAAACTCTAAATTTAATGTTTTGTAGACATTGTATATTTGGAAAGTAGTGTAGACAAAAATCCAAAGCAGGTAGTCATGTAGTAAAGGTTTTCTCGACTACATTCATTCTGATTTGTGGGGTCTGTCTCCTACCATTTCTTATGGGGGAGCAACATATTATGTATTATTTGTAGATGATTTTTCTAGAAAGGTTTGGGTCTATGTCCTAGAAAGAAGTGCTAATGTGTTTAACACGTTTAAACAATTTAGAGTTATGGTGGAAAAAGGAACTGACAGAACAATCAAGTGTTTAAGGACAGATAATGGAGGCGAGTTACTTATTTAGAGATTGAAAAATATTGCAAAGATGAAGGGATCATAAGACACAAAACAAATGTATACACTCCTCAACAAAATGGTGTTGTATAGCAGAGATGATTTTAAGGTAGAATTTTATCCCATGGGCGAATTTTAAAGAGTGATAAAAAAAGGGTTGGAGAATTTTTAATATTAAAATGGATTTTTTTAATTTAATAAATTAGCACATTTTTTAATTTACATATACTTTCCCAAAATTCAATAGCCTACACCGTGAAACAGGGAAAATTGATAAAATGGAATTTAGCCCACTCGATTATGTGGAAAATCTTGACATTCGCCCGGATTTATTCGGTCATGGAGGTGAATAACACTCAAATCACCAGAATTTTTCATCTTTGGAGGAGAAACAGAGATGGTTTGCCTCAATTTATGGATGATAGGTTAAACATTTGGTATTTCTCCCCCTGATTTATGGATCTTTGGGTAAAATGGTCTTAATTCGTCCTCGATTTGGGTAAAATGGACTTAGTTCGTCCTTGATTTGGGTTTGTGGAGCAATTATTTTTCTATATTACCTTCCCATCTTTGGCCAAATCGTCGTGCATCTGTCAATTTGGTCCATATTTGAGAAAAATGTGGAGATTTAGTCAATTAGGGATATTTTTGTACTTGATTTGGTCCATATTTGAGAAAAACTAGATATATTTATTCAATTGGGGATGTTTTTGTACCTATATAATGCCGCAAGATTCAGGGCTCAACATCAAGCTTGATTTCATGCAAATTGTGTCTTTACAGTGGATGAGTGGATTCATGAAAAGAAATTTCACAGTGGCTGACTCTTGAGTGGAAAATATTTGCATTTGTTCAAGGTTCCTTCTATCTATAGACTTTTTACAAGTTAGTTTCTTCTTTAAATTATTTCTTTGTATCGATTATGCCAGAAGCCGTTTCAATATCAGATTGAATCCCGATTTCACATCACCGAAAATCCCATACACCCGACACTCCACCATCCACCTATTCTTTATAAACTAAGGAAAGTTCCCACTTCCATTCTTTTGTTTAATACCTGGTGTAGGATTCGTTAGCAGTCAATCATTATGATAGTGTTGAACACCCTCCTTCCATCCATTGGGGCACCCTTAGGTGCACCCCTGTACTAACTAGGCTTGTCGATCTATATTATGTTTTTTTCCAAAGATAAGGTACCGATATATAGCGTTCTTTTTTCAGTGCAGATAGATTATATAAGATACCCATAAAGGGTTTTGTTTGTGTTTTCTTTATATATATTATTTAGTTTTGGGTACTTTTAGAAAGTAAGGACACCACATCTATTAATTGTTGTGGCATGGCCCATCCTGGATCTTGTATATGAAGTTTTGTACATATATATAATTTTTTGTTCTTTCTATATAGAAATATTTGTCTTCCACTTGAAGAGTGATGACCTATTTGATTGAATTGTATAGCAGGATTTCACTTTGATCTAGGATCTCTCAATTTATAAATTTTTGTTCTCTCTCAATATTTATATATAATTTTATGTTTTCTATTTGGATATCTTTGTCTTCTAATGAGGGAGTGGAGGTTTATTTGATTGAATTTTATAGCAGGGTTTCACTTTGATCTAGGATATCTGTTATTAGATTTCCTATTTCAATTACACTATCGGTTGTGGATGGATTTCCTATGTATGGAGGCTTTATTGGAAGACAATAATTTATAATGGTTGTTAAGTATGTGTGTTTACAATACATACATCTTAGGAAGGAGATGATAGATTGACATGTGAACTTTATGGATGAAGTTACAGAGATCCTGCCACTAATCTGTCACTTGCAATATTTTTGTAAAAAACATAATCTCTTGAATGCTGATATTGGCAAATCACCGGTTTACAAATCGTTTTATTCATAGTTATTCCTCTTAGGGGAAAATAAAATGAATTCTAGTTTGGAAATCCCATCATAGTGTAAGTGCACCTAGTTCTACCCATCACAAGGACTTGATTATGTGTCCAAATATCACATGTCAGGTGTAGCTGCTATTATTGATGGTGAAGGACATTGTGTTAGACACATAGATGGGTAGGCTCATTTGTCCCTTTAATGCAAAAATTGGATGAACAACAACCTTTTTGTGTCATGTTGAGCTCATTCAAAAGTGGCAAATTATCCAGCTGACAGTTGATAGCTCTTGAACCTGCATCTCCTCACCCTCCCATGTATCTTGCACCATTGGTCTCAGTGCATATCTTGTACAGGTTTTGCAATTTGTTATTTCATACTGTTGATTGTTATCACAATCTAGGAAACTAAGCAGGTGGTTGATTATGTTTTTCTTATCCTATATGTTTGTGTATTAATTTCCATCCAAAATATTGATACATTACAGTTCTAAATATAGCTTGAATATCATAGCCTCATGCTAGGAAGTGGAGGGTGGAGTGACAATGTGAACTTCATGGATGAATTTACCGATATTTTGTTATTAATCTGTCATTTGTGACATTTCTCTCAAAAATATTTTCGCCTGAATGTCGACATTATCCCGTCACTGGTTTAGAAGATTTTGATTAAAAGTTATGTTGTTATGAAACAAATATTTGAGATCTAGATATTTTGATATTTTCTCCCATGAATAGATATTTTGCACCTTTCTTGATCTATGTTGTGCAAAATTTCTTTAATCTTTTCCTGCTCTTTTAGTTCACAATTTATTTCTCACCTCCTTGTGTGGATACCTGTATTTCCTTTTGATAATTCTTTTCCAATGTGAACAATTTTTTTTCTTGACATTTATGCCCTGATGAGCATTGTCTATTACAACCAAAGCTTAGTCCTTTTTTTCTCTTTTCCATTTCTTATTGTGATAATTATGTAGGTTGAGCCATGGTTTTCCTCTTAGGCACAGACTGATCTATAATACCTGCAAATTTCCAATGATAGACTTGTGCATAGCTCTATTCTTGATTTGAACATGTCAAGAAAATTCCATAACTTCCATAAAACTGGATTAACAACAACGTTTTTGTGTTATCTTGGGATTGGGTAGGTTGGAACCTAGGCATGTGTAACAAGTAAGGTTGTTAGCAGGGATCCTGGAATGCCTTAAATCCATTTTTCTTATCATTTGAAGACTCTAAATTTTAGTCCAAATTCAAATCCAAACTAAACGATTTCATTTCAAAGAAGGGAAGTGTCAAACTTTTAAATATTCTTTTTAAATATATGTTAAGAGTGTGGCAGCATATTTCAGTAGATATAGATAAAATTAAATCAAAATTCCTTCTTTTCTATTTTTGTTTTTCCAATTTGACATCATTTGAATTTTTTTTGTAAGCCATGTTTTTGGAGGAAATCATTACTCCAATATCACAAAAAAATGACTTACGTTCCGAAAAGCTATGTTGTTGAATGATGACCTTGCTGCTTGAATTAGGTTTGTGCTCATTAGTGATTACATAATTCCTTTGATTTATGCTCATTAGTAATTATATAATTCCTTTGATTTATTATTTTTGGAACTGTTAAGATGCTTATGGGAAAAATCTAGCTCAAACAACTGTTCATGGTTAGAGAGTGGATGGATATTCTTTAATGTTTCTTGTGTTTTTATTAGGCCTATGGATTTTGGAACACGAAAACAATTGGCATATTTCTTATATGTGTTGTTAATTGTCTCGGCATTTAGGAGCCTCGAGTGTGTTTGTTGATTACCATTGTTGTTTCACACGTGTAGTCAATGTTGGCACAAAATTAACTTGAAACCGAGGATTTTATTTTGTTAGCAGGTTCAAGGGGCCTAAGAGGCAATTTAAACCTATCAAACCCTATCTAATTTTGTGTTGTTGTTTATGCTCCCTATTTTCTGATATGTTGTATAAAAAAATAGGTAAACATAGGCAAAGGAGTGTAATTTTGAGAAGCATTAGCCCTGCTATTCTAGAGAAAAATTTAATAGCTGTGAGGATGTCATCCCCAATATGGACGTTGTTATTGAAAGTTAGAAGGTTAACTGCTTTGAATAGCTGCTCCTTTTCCATTATAATGCCATCCATTATTTGTGAATATGGTAAAAAGAGGCCAGCAAGAGTGTAATTTTGAGAGTCATTAGTCCTGCTATTCTTTAGAAATACTTAACAATTGTGAGGATGGTCAATGTTATTGTAATATAGAAGATGTACTTTGAATTATCCTTCCTTTTGCCATTATAATTCCATCCTTTTCTTGTTTGTTGTATTATCAATGTTTAAGACCCACATCATTGTGGCCACTATGATATTCTTTCTCATGGGCACATAGATTACGAATGTATTTACCATTTTGTTGCATGTGGAAGATTGGAAAACTCTACTGAAGATTGTTTAGCAGCTTGAAGTAGATTGTATTCCCGTAGTTTCTTGGTTTCTGCGTGTGTTGTTTGTGAATGCATTGAGTTGAAAATGATTTCATGTTATTATTTATGTTGTGTTGTATTAAGTATTTTGATAAAATATGTTGTACCTTAGGATTTGAAAACATATTTCACATGTTATTATCACAAGGATTCTTTAATTAAGAAACTAACAAGGAAGAAAATCACATGTAATAAAGGCCAAATTGAATGCATAGAAGATGTAGGTATGCACACACTTTTTGGCCCAAAGGAGCTTTAGCTGGGTAATTGAAGAAGGGGTCTACTGGTTGCAAGATGCTGGCTTATTGATTTTCTCTTCACTTAGAACCTGAATTTCTTGTGTCACTTTATGTTTGACATTTGAGCTTTAGAAGAAACTTGTTTCCCTCTTTCCTGTTGTAAGAATTCATTCCTTTGAAGTTTGGATCACACCATGGAGGAAATTATTTATGGGGATCTAAATTAATGTGGATCAGATTTATATTTTGAACATGTTTAATTTAAACACTTAAAATGCAATGTACTTGTACAAGATGTAAGAACATGAATGTAGGTTCCATTAAGGGTGTTTGAGATAAAGTGGATGTAGCATCTTTATTGTAGACCAATAGGTACAGGGGAAGAATATGCATATAAACAAAATATTTTAATATTATTTATGTCATAGAAGAGTACATAATTGTTGTGCCATGTTTTCTAATTTTCAAAATAGTTGTTAGAAATAGAATTGATTTTGAACTAAAAGACGGGAAGTGGAAGACTTAATGTTTTTTCATTTCTAGATACTATTTCATAAACCCTGAGGTTTGTGTGTCATCATATTTGATTCCTCTTGATGCATAATAGATCTATGGTTAATATGGAACTATGCTAGTTTACTTATAATTGTTTAAATATAGTAAGATAGACAATTAATAGACATGTACTATTTAATAAAGATTGAGGTTTGTGCTTCACCAAAATTGACTCTTTCATGATGCTTAATAAATTTATGGTTAAGATGGATCTATACAAGTTTATTTATAGTTTTTTAAATATAACAAGATAGATAATTAATAGATGGAATTCTTTTAAAGTTATAGATAGATATCTTCCCCGACCCATATTGAGCACACCACTTTTCTCTCTGAAATAATTATAATAGTATAATGAGAATATATACACTCCTCACCATATCCTCTCCAACTCGAAAAGGTCAGTTGGACTATATACACTTCATACAAGAATCCTCACCATATCTTCTGCAACCCAAAAGGTCAATTGGAATTTATACACTTTATACATGAATTGCCTCTATAAGTACGTAAGCGTTAATAATCATGAAAGCCATTATTTACTTTAAACTACTAGATTTTATTTTTAGATAGTTATGACAAATCACCTAGTTTAAGGCTAGGATTTTAGAAAAAATATTGAGTATATATAAAGGAGTGAATCTCGACTCTCAATCACATGCCATTTTCCAAAGAACAAAACAAAGAGTGAAGCAAGTTTAAGATGCACAAAATGGTTAAATTTGAACTGTAAATTTCTATAAGCCAATCTTCTCGCATGAAGAGGCTATACATATTATGTGATCACTCACATGGGTTAGATGTTGTGATATGTTGTTGACAAGAATTTGCAATCTTGTTTAACCTAGATTTCTTAGTTGGCAGACTGATTATAGTTTGAATGAGATAACAAAATAAAAGAGTGAAGCAAGTTTAAGATGCAAAAAATGGTTAAATCTGAATTGTAAAGTTCTATACAGCTAATTAGAAAACATCATGTAATATCTTTTTCTTTTTCATACGAGAAGATTGGCTTATAGGATGATGCTCTCATTAATTAGGAAATAATTATTATGTCAAAGGGAGATGACATAATGAATTTTAGGGAGCTCATAACAGTTTGCTTGCCTCAACTACATTAAGATGAATACCAACTATCTACATAGAGTAGAACAATGCTGGTACCACATTACTTACCATAAATGTAATTGGAATTCTTGCAGTGGGAGGTGGTTCCTTGAATGGCTCTTTGTACCTCCATAAACAACATGCTTGCTTTATTTCTCACATAGTTGTAATAGTATATTAGTAAGAAAGCTTCCGCTGCATAGAAGTACCACACTCAACACAAGGAGACTATATATCCATGCCAAGTTTACTGGATTTTCTAAATGCAAACAAAGAAAACATCAACTTGGTAAAAGTTTTAAGCAACTTAGGTAACAATTGGCCTTGGTAAAACAGTTTCAAAACCATTGCTTTCAAGTTCCACAACTTTTGCATTATCTCTTACTCATCAAAATGTAATTATCTTGTCTATACTAAAAGGGGCTTATTGTGCAAAAAATATTTTTTTAGACTTCAACATATTAGCTTGACCTTACTTATATGGAGAGGATGAACATTCATTTGTCCACCATTTTACATAATCAATTCCCAAATTTCACCTTTAAGCAGATTTTAAATTAGTAATTTTTTCCATGGAAAAGCTTGCATGATCCTCCTCTTAATATTAGATCCTGGTGAATTTTATTGGAGATTTCAAAGGAATTTAGGGTTCTCTCCATAGGACTAGGGTTTACCAACATGATGTGACTTATCGAATTCTTCGCACGCTATAGTTTAGTCATTTGTAAAGGCAGAGTAAAGGATGATGATTATATCTCTGCAATGCTATTGAAATGGTAACAATTTCTCATGATATTAAAGGCATTTTACCTTGATTTTCAGATATTTGCAATCATGTGATTGATTCCCTTGAGGATTTGATAATAGGCTATACTATATATGATATATCTAACTCTAATCTCTATGAATCAAGGTATTAATACTAACACTTTTTGCTTTCTATTTTTAGTCCTTTCAAGGGTGTTCATCATGTTTCCTATCAAACAGGTGGTTGAACTAAAAATTCAATATTGAATCAGATGGTTCGGTATTGAACTGGATTCTTGGTTCAGTTCAACCATTGGTTCAAGGGACGCCATGTTTGAACCGGCTATTATCGATAACACTGTTTAACATGTGGAGACTCAAACTTGCTCTCTTCATTGGATTTTCTATCATATGTGTAACCCATTTTCCCTAAACCAAGTATATCTCTCTTAATATCCTCTATGTGACTTACAAGTATTCTAACTATAACAATGGATTATTGATAATTTTTAGGTAAAACATTTTTACCTTAGTCCAGATCTCTTATCACAGTTGAAACTGTAAATGTCCTACAACTGATATAGAGGAAGTTTGGTCTTAGAATTCTAGTTGCAATCTGTTCTTTGTTCTGAGATAAAGTTAATAAGGCTAATCCCAGTTGTAATCTGTTCTTTGAATTTAAATTGCAAAGTTCTTTTGATTTTTGATCTCTTTCATAGGAATAAATCAACTCAATATCTATTTGTGGACATCTTTTATTTCAAAAATTTTAGTGTGAAAAATGATGCATGCAATTACAATAAAGATATTCAATCCTTTCCACGGGTTAACAGTTCAACAAACCTCTCGTCTTCTCCATTTTCTACATTACTTAACCTCAAGGGACCTTCCAACAAATACATAATAGGGAAAAGTGAAACAAGGAGTGCAAATACCCAGGGTAAAAACCTCAGGCTTGATGAAGAAGCAAAGTGTGTAAAGACCACGAAGGAAGATACACACGTATTATCTCTAACAAGCAACATGTGTAGAATGGGAGTTGAGTAAAGAAAATCTCAACATATGTAGATGGAAAGCACAAAATTTGTAAATCATCACAATGACATGTGATGATTTATTTTTTTTCCTAGGGAAAACTTGGGAGAAAACCCTCCAAGTGCTTCCCAATGATCTGCGGATGGAAAATGGGTAAAATTGTTGGCCTTAATGAGACTAACCCCTAGGGGATCAAGAAACCTGAACCTGTGAGCTGTCCAACTTTGGGGGATCTCATGCCTGGCTCATGAATGGATGAGTTAACCCTTGGGGCAATGTTGATATAATGCCATGTGACGATGTAATACTAATTATAGCATTGACTAGTCACTTTGGTTGATAGGTCATGTCTTTTAGTTAGTATGTGTCACTTCATTTATTATTGTTATTATTATTATTAATTTCATATATTTATGTTCTCTACATAAATAGTGGGCTGAAACTGGGGACTTTCCATAAAAATATTACAATAAACCACATAGTTTGCCGTATTTTTTAACAAAAAATATTTCTATTAACTTTTAAAGATATCTTTACATACATATAAGGTGTGCATGTAGACTTTTAAGTATTTGGGGGAATGACAGGAATCTGAACAAGACAGTTGAAAATATGTAATGGCCTTAATCCAAGCACTGAGGCTAAAGAACATAGAAGGTGTTCATGTAGCATTTAAGTATTTGAGGGAAAGACAGGCATATGGACAAAAGAGTTGAAAATTTTGGTTGGCCTTAATTCAAGAGATGGAGGCTAAAGACTGGCCTTGATGTGGAGAGACACTTGTTAGTGAGTCTTGGATGTAGATAACCTATCCCAAGCTTCAGTTTGAGGGGGAAGAAATTCCTGTAAGATTGTTGTTGTCGAGCACCCAATATGCAAGTGAATTACAACTAACATACAGAGTGTACAATATTTATTGTCAAACTAGGAAAGTCTTGTATTTCAAGGATAACATGCACAGTATATGCTTAAACACGAAATCACTGTAATTGAACAATACTATCCTTTGTTCAGCTATGCTCATCCCAAGAATCTAATTAATCTAGTTACCTTCTAAGGAATGCAATCACAATTACCTTCTGTTATGGATTGGTCTAAGAATGGAAAAAGTCACATCTAAATTACAATTACAGATAAGGGAAAATCCTGTTCACACCACTTAATGATTAAATCAACTACCTAATTTGATTGTCCTAGGAATCCAAAAACATAAATTGAATATTGATCTAGGAATTCAAAATACAGAGATTGAGTTCAGCTGTTCTAGGAAATTGAAGTACAGGAATGAAATTTTGTAATCATAAAAATAAGAGACAAGATGCAAAGATTCATGGAAACGACAACTAAAATATCTAAGGATGAACAAAGTTGTTACAGTTACCACACAAATTGCATAATAAATAATTACCTACTCAATCGACTGTCACACTATGCCATTACAGATCTCCAAGGAATGCAATCACAACACACTGTAAATCCACACTTGTTACAGCTTCCTATGAAGAAGTAAAATTAGCATAACGTCACACAAAAAAATAATTGAAAAGACCTAATTTAACTCAGTGATCCCTGTGGAAGGCGGGCCCAGCCTTCACACAGAGATGCTTGCTGAACACACGTAAAAACCTTTAGATCAGAAGGAACTCCTTGTATTAAAAGACAGAGTGATTACACAATTCCTCCTCACAGCTAATACAATGAATTGATTATATGTTCAACAACCCTTGGCTTGAAACAGTTCTCCATATTTATACAATGTAAATCATAACATCCTATCCTATTATGGGACAGCCATGAAGATCTCTGATCTTCAGGCGCCCTAAATGACAACGGCTGTTACAAACGTGGCAGGATGAAAAATAGGAAACATAGGAAAACTGTTAATCGCCCCATGAGTGATGATATCTTTAGATTATGGCCACACACAAGCAGCAACGCACCCTTGACCTCCAAGTCTGATGCATTCTATTACAACTACCTTGACACAGCTTTGTCCTAGATATCGCACTGGAGCCGCATTCCTTGGGTGATGATAGGATGGATGGGGATCAACTTAAGCGGTGAATGCCCCTTCTTTTTGTAGCCTATTCATCCCAATCTTCCTGGAGTCCATATACCTCAAAATACCTTTATAAACCATAATATGTTAGCACATTGAGAGATACGAAGCCTTAATTATCACAATCATAAGTATTAATAAAATAAAACAATGACCAATCATACCTTGGTGGTTTGAAGAGTAGAGTGGGGGTAAACCGTTTAATTGGAATGCTAAATAGGGTAGGATAGAATAAGAAGAGGTAATTAAGGGTGGTCAAAAGAGGCCATTTCTAGGTAACTACTTCCTTAGGTACCCCAAAATGGGTAAATATTTCACTATATAGAAAGTTAATCACAGCCTGGTCGTTAGCCTTCGCCAGAGCTACCACTTCTACCCATTTGGTCATATAATCGGTACAGACCAAGATGTAAGCTTTCTTTTTGGAATGAGGGCTGATAGGGCCAATGAAATCTAGAGCACATCTATCAAATGGTTCAATTACTGATTGAATTTGCAGAGGAATTTGATCTAATCTGTTGGGCTGACCCATCCTTTGGCAGCTATCACAAGACTGAACATATCTTTTTGCATCCCTGAAAAGAGTTGGCCAATAGTAGCCCATCCTCAGCGCTTTGTGTCCTATCCTTCTATCTAAAAAATGTCCCCCACAAGGTTCATCATGGCAAGCCTTCAGTATATGAAAGATTTCATCTTCCCTTACACATATTCTGATTTCAAGATCAGGGCCTATGTAAAAGAGATGATCGTTTACGCAACAATACCTGGCACTTTACTGGATGATTTTTCTCTTTTCTCTTTTAGACATATGTGCCGGAAGCTTCCCTGCAACCAAGTAATTAGTGACATCTGCATACCAAGGGGAATGGGCTGAAACTGTGAATAAATGTTCATTTGGAAAAGAGTCCTCAATAGGCAAATTATCATCACTGTTAGTGAAACGAGATAAAAAATCAGCGACAACATTTTCTTTTCTAGGTTTATCTATGATGGTAATATCAAATTCCTATAGTAATAAGAGCCATCTAGTCACTTTGGCATTAGTGACGAGTTTGTTCATTAGATATTTAATGGCAGAGTGGTCAGTGTGCACAAATGTAGGATACCTAGTAATGTAATGTCAAAATTTGTTAATGGAGTAGACAATAGCTAAGAATTCCTTCTCGGTGACAGTATAATTAAGTTCAGCAGGGGCTAAGTTTTTACTAATATAATAAATTGCATAAGGTACTTGACCATCTTGCTGTCCTAAAACCGCTCCAATAGCGATATCAGAAGCATCTGAAGAAATGTGAAAGGGTAGGGTCCAATTGGGCCCTCTTAAGATAGGAGCTGTGGACAGCTTCTCCTTAAGCTTAACAAACGCTGTCTGGCATGCTTCACTCCAAACAAACTGCACATCCTTCATTAACAATGAAAACAAACGAGAAGCAAGTTTGGAACAAATTTCTATAAATCTTCGGTAGTATCCAGCATGTCCCAGAAAACTTTGCACCTCTTTTTGAGTTACAAGAGTAGGTATATTTTTTATCACCTTGATTTTTGAGGGGTCCACCTGAATGTCATCAACAGAGATGAAGTGCGCCAATACTACTCCCTCACTCATCATCATATGGCACTTTTCAGTGCTTAAAGAGAGTTGGATCTGTTCACAGCGAGTTAAAACACTTTTTAAATTTTCCAATGCTTCTTCAAAATCCTTGCCATAAGGAGTGAAATCATCCATAAAAATTTCCATACTGTCATTAACTAATTCAAAAAATATGCCGATTACAACTCTTTGAAATGTTGCTAGTGCATTACATAAGCCAAAGGGAAGCACTCTGTAAGCAAACATTCCCCATGGACAAGTGAAGGTAGTTTTATCTTGGTCTTTAGGAGCAATCTGAATCTGATTGTACCCGCTAAACCCATCTAGGAAGGAGAAGAAATTCTTCCCTAATAGGGTGTCGAGAACTTGATCAATGAAGGGCAAGGGAAAGTGGTATTTTTGTGTGGCTTTGTTCAACTCCCTATAGTCGACACAGACTCTCCATTTACCATTTTTCATGGGTACAATTACGAGCGGGGAAACCCACTCGCTATCTGAAATAGGATATATAAATCCTGCTTCCAAGAGTTTCTAAATTTCTTCCTTCACTATGTCCCTAAGATTGGGGTTCATTCATCGTTGAGGCTGACACACAATCCGGGAGTCACTTTTAATATAACTATGATGGGTGCATAGGTTAGAGGGAATACCCCTCATGTCTGTATACTCCCAAGCGAATGCCCCCTTGTGTTCTTTGAAGAGACTGATCAGGCGCTTCTATTCATCTAAGGAGAGGCTGGGGTTAATATTCAAGGTTTTTCCAGACTCTACCTCAATAGGAATACTTTTCAAATTTTTCAATACTCGGATTATGTGTGTGTCACCGACTAGTGCTTCTTCTGTGAGATTTTCTTGTTCTTCCTTATGCAGAGTAATGTTCAGGATTTGATAAACTTCTTTATTGACTGAAGTGGGTTCACTGATGAAGTTATTAATGGCATCATATTCAGTTTCATCTTTAAAAGTTTAGGCTTTCCCTATAGTTAATAATGGTTGAACGCCCTCCTCTTCCTTTGGCTCCATCCAAAAAGAGGTTTCAGCTTCTAAACTTGGCCGAGCTGGAGGATAGAGAGTGAGGTTCTTAGTCTTGGTGCCATCGGATATGGTCATAGACCCAAATCGACAGCTGATGAAAGCATCATCTGTGGCCAACCAAGGCCTTCCTAGGATCAATGTGTGTCCTCCCAGCTACGACTTCGGTTGTAAAACCAAGACATCAGTAGGATACTCCCATGAATCAACTGAGATGATGAGATCATCCAGAATTCCTTCAAGTTTAATGGTGGATCTATCTTCCAGTTCTAAAATAGTGGGGGTCGACCTAAGATTAGTGAGCCCAAGTTTTCTTATAGTCTCAATTGTCATGACATTAATCATTTCTCCTAAATCTACTAGTACGTTGGGTATCTATGTATGCCCAATATGCACAGTGACAGTGGGATTCGCAGGGTCGTCATACTTGGCCAATAGGGTTTTACCTATTATTAATGCAGATAATTTCCCTATGACATGGACAGTGGGAGGATCTCTGGGCTTCCTCCCTGGTTTCTTTGTGCATAGATCCTGAACAGTTCTAGCATAGATAGGTACGTCTTGAAGAGCTTGAAGGAGGGGGATTTTAACATAAATATTCTTTCACTGTCCTAAGAGGTTAAACTGAGGTTGTCCCCCTGCCCTTGGTAGCATTAATCTCTCGGGATACGGTGGTTGCCTAATCAGCTGGGTAGGCTGCGTATCACTAGATTTATCATTTTTTGTTTCAGCCGTCCCATTTGTGGGATGTTCAGCATCTTCAATAATGGGAATTGTATCATATAGATGCTGTGGATTCACCCCTTCTTCATGTATAGAGGGTGGAAAATCTTCTATGATCATAGGCTCTATTATTTTCCCTGATCGTAAACGAATATCGTTGCAAAGCACAGGATAAAGGGAGTAGGCGGGAATGTTGATAGTCTCAAATTGATGGACTATTTTATTGTTTGGGTTAGGATTAGGTTGAGCAGGCAGTTGAGGTCGTATCAGTGCATTAGGGGCAGAATTGTTCTGCAACTGCAGCTGCAACTGCTAATGAGGGTATTGAGGGTATTGAGGATATTGAGGATATTGTGGCTATTTATGTGGAGGTTGTTGAGGAAACTGATTCCCTCGATGGAAATTCCTCCATCCAGGAGACCAAGAAGTAGGTTGGTGTGGTGGCTATGTCCAGGGATTCCATGGGTTATAATTTTGTATTGAAGGTTGAGAAGGTTTCCACTGAGAATAATTTGAAGGGAACTGTGTATTCACATTTTGCATATTATTCCAATGGCTCATATTATTAAAAATTGGAAACGAGTCCAGGGTCATACCTTGGTTTTGAGGCTGCTAAGGTTTCTTCTGTACAATGAAGTAGGCCAGTTCCACCTTTGGAGTTGATTCCTACAGAACAACCTTCACTTAGGGAAGTGAGGGACATTCTTTTGTGTCATGGTTCAGCTCACACGGATGACACACCTCTACTTTGTCAAGTGGGCACTCCCTCAGAGGATGGTTCTTTCTACATCGAGGGCAGAACACACCTAGTGTGAGGTCCTCTACTACCTGATTTTGTTTTGCCTTCAGGACGTCGATTTCCAAGGAGATAGAGCTCATCATATCTATTTTAAAATTTTCATGGAGATTTCCTATCTCTACATGGGTGACTCCTCCATTAGATGAATTTTGATTTCTGTCGAATAAATCGCATTCTAACTTATCCTGTTTGTCCCACCTGTTATTCCTGGAAGATCCCTTGGAGTACCTTTTACATAATTCTACAATCTTCTCGAAAGATTACTTGGAGATATCCCCCTTTCCTAACAAGTTTAACATATCTAGGAAATCATCCCTAATCCCGCGAAGTAGGATTATCTTGAGAATATCTAACCCCATGTTCGTCTGTCCAGCTCTTTGCACATTGTATAAGAGTCTTTCTACAAAATCTTCCAAACTCTCATCTTCCTTCTGCACCATTTTGAACAAATCTTCTCTTTTGTCTTTGGTGTTGCAATATTCCTGATATTTCTCCAGGAACACCTATTTCATCCTGTCCCAATTAGTGACAGTTCCACCTCCTAGGCTCATGAACCAACGTAATGCATTGTCCTTCAGAGTGGCAGGGAAGAGCTTCAGCTTTTGTGCATCGGTGACGTAGTCGTAGCTGCGACAGAGGATATAAAACTTGAAAATAAATTCATCTGGGTCCTCTGCCGCTTTTCCATGGAAGCAAGGCAACACCGATGGTGATATATTTTTCATAGGGGTTGTCCCTTCTGGCTGTTGAACCAGGAATTGAAGTGTGGCCACCGTTCCTTCAGGCAGGGAATGATTTTCATGATGACGGTTTTCCCCCATTGCCTCTTATTCGCCAGATTCGTGTCTATTACTCATTCCTTCTTCTATTTTTTCTTCCTTGTTTCTCTCTTCGTTCGTTCTTTTATTCCTCTCCTCATTCTTTTCTTCGTTCTTCTCCTCATTCTTTTCTTCATTCTTCCACTGATCAGCAATCTTCTAGTGGAACTGTGTCTGCTCTTCTTCAGTTACAACCTTCCCATAAATGTTTTAGATCGGTCTTCTACCAGTAGGCTTGGTTGTACTAGCTTTGTCCTCTCCTGCAGGGATATTTGAGGAAGTCACGGCTGCTCGTGTGTTCTCCACTGTGGACCCTGACGCTGGCGCCCCAGGATCGGTAGGGATTCTTCTGATAGGAGTTTCCTGATGGCAAGCCCTTTTGGATGAATCAGTTTTGTCGACAAGATCGTCAATGAATGTTCTTCTACCCAATTGTGGACCTCGACCGCGACCCAAACCACCTGCACTGTTAGTATTTTGTGGGGTTTTGGGAGTCAAAAGATGATCACGCTTTACCCTTCTTGTATTCATGCAACCCAAATCATTACAGCTGGAAAAAAATATGGAAAAGACTGAATAGAAACAATTACAGGATGCAACTAATGATGGTGTTTAATCTTTATCCTTCCCCTGCAACAGCGCCAAAATGTCGAGCACCCAATATGCAAGTGAATTATAACTAACATACAGAGTGTACAATATTTATTGTCGACCCAGGAAAGTCTTGTATTTCAAGGATAACATGCATAGTATATGCTTAAACACAAAATCACTGTAATTGAACAATACTATCCTTTGTTCGGCTATGCTCATCCCAAGAATCTAATTAATCTAGTTACCTTCTAAGGAATGCAATCACAATTACCTTCTGCTATGGCTTGGTCTTAGAATGGAAAAAGTCACATCTAAATTACAATTACAGATAAGGGAAAATCTTGTTCACACCACTTAATGATTAACTCAACTACCTAATCTGATTGTCCTAGGAATCCAAAAACATAAATTGAATATTGATCTAGGAATTCAAAATACAGAGATTGAGTTCAACTATTCTAGGAAATTGAAGTACAGGAATGAAATTCTATAATCATAAAAATAAGAGACAAGCTACAAAGATTCATGGAAATGACAACTAAAATATCTAAGGATGAATAGATCTATTACAGTTACCACACAAATTGCATAAGAAATAATTACCTACTCAGTCGACTGTCACACTATGCCACTACAGATCTCCAAGGAATGCAATCATGAGACACTGTAAATCCACACTTGTTACAGCTTCCTATGAAGAAGTAAAATTAGCATAACATCACACAACAAAATAATTGAAAAGACCTGATTTAACTCAGCGATCCCTGTGGAAGGTGGGCCTAGCCTTCACATAGAGATGCTGGCTAAACAAACGTAAAAACCTTTAGATCAGAAGTAACTCCTTGTATTAAAAGACAGAGTGATTACACAATTCCTCCTCACAGCTAATACAATGAATTGATTATATGTTCAGCAACCCCTGGCTCGAAACAGTTCTCCATATTTATACAATGTAAATCATAACATACTATCCTATTATGGGGCAGCCATGAAGATCTATGATCTTCAGGCGCCCTAAATGACAACGGCTGTTACAAACGTGGCAGGATGAAAAATAGGAAACATAGGAAAACTGTTAATCGCCCCAGGAGTGATGATATCTTTAGATTATGGCTACACACAAGCAACAACACACTGTTGAACTCCAAGTCTGATGCATTCTGTTATAGCTACCTTGACATAGCTTTGTTCAGGATATCGCACTGGAGCCGCATTCCTTGGGTGATGATAGGATGGATGGGGATTAGCTTAAGCAGTGAATTCCTCTTCTTTTCGTAGCCTGTTCAGCCCAATATTCCTATAGTCCATTACCTCAAAATACCTTTATAAATGATAATATGTTAGCGCATTGAGAGATACGAAGCCTTAATTATCACAATCATAAGAATTAATAAAATAAAACAATGACCAATCATACCTTGTTGGTTTGAAGAGTAGAGTGGGGGTAAAATGTTTAATTGGCATGATAAATAGGGTAGGATAGAATAAGAAGAGGTAATTAAGGGTGGTCAAAAGAGGCCATTTCTGGGCCCAACAATTTTTGCTTCTACATATTATTTGTGGTTCACCCTATTCCCCCCAAGTGATGTCTTTGTTCAGCATAGAATGATCTACTCCAACAAGGCATGGAATGAGTGAAAATAAGTTTCAATACTGTACATACTCTAATGTTTAAATATAAACTCCTCGGAAATATCACTTACATCATTTAAAATCCATACAAATGAGTTTGAGAATAAACTTAGAGAATGGACAAAATTCTAGTTTAGCTATTTTTTCAACCAAAATTCTGAGGAAACCCTTCTTCATTCTTTAAATCAGAGGAGTGATGCCTCAAAGGGATAATCAAAAGATGATAAGGATGGAACAATACAAGTGACTGCTTCAATGAAAGGCCCTAAAATGCCATGAAAATTCCAAAGGGATGAACACTGGCTGATTTATGGCGCTCCTTGCCACATAAAACTCAGAATTAGCAAGACATAAAGTTTAGTTGATTTTTACTGTTGTTTATGCTCAGAGTTGGGTTTTGATGCTAATTTTACTTTCAATCTCAACCTAGAATTCGCTACATCCTGCTGGTCATTGCTTTTCAGTGGCTGCAATATGACTTTTGACCACTATTTGTGCTCAAAACTACCTAAAAGGTGCCCATATTTGAGGACTAGGGCATTTTTTATGGTGGACTTAAACTCATAACCCAAGATGAAGAGTGTTTACCTCATGAATGATTCCAAAAATTGCTACACGTTTCTTTTCAATGTTTCATGCCTAGAAAGCGCCTAGAATTAGGGATTTAAGATTGCTTGTTGTTCTTATTCATGCCTAGATCTCAAAGTATATTTCTTGCTACCTTTTGGAGGGTACAACCATGCACAAATATTTTGAAATATTTCCAAAAATGTTGTTGTTCAAGGCTTTTCCATTGTTGTCTCATAGAACTAACAACTTAGATTATTGTTTCATGATTGTTTGAGGCCTGAAAAAGAGCCCTAATGTTCCCAGAGTTTAACATGGTGGAGTTCTACTGTTGATTCTATTCAAATGTGTTCCCAGGGCCAGAATCTCCATAACACTACCTAGAAGTGTTTAAGATGCACCTGGATTTAAGAATTAGGTGGTTACATGTTGTTTGATGGCTAAAACAATGCCCAGGATCACTATTTAAGGTTGTTATGAGGCTGGTACATACCCAATACTTCCCATGAGGCCGATTCGACCCAAAGGAATCACACAAATTTGTACTTTTCACCTCTGTTTATACTGTTTGATTACTTTTGTCATTGTCATGGTTTCCAAAACTAAACCAGAATTGCTTTCTAGGGTCTGAAGTTGACCCAGCGTTGCCAGAAGTGAATATCTTCCCCTTTTCCATTCCCATAAGATCCAAGAATTAACCCAGAATTCCTCTTAAAACATAAGATGAATACCCTATGCAAATAGGGGGGTAACGAGAGGAAACCCTATGTTTAGGAGGCAAAATTTCATAGCCTGTCACCCTAGGGATGTCTTTTTTTGGTACTGGGTTTGTAGCTAGGATCTAGGGTGCATAAATCAATCATAACTTCCAGTGAATATATTTGAAACATTGTGTTCATATGTGAAGGGGCAAGATGTCGAATTTTAATTCAATTCGCAATCCTTGACAATAATTCTTCAATCATTTATTTGATCTTACAATTTCATTGCATAATCAATATTCATTTACAGCAGAAACAAAAGAAAGGATCACTGATATATACCCATGCACAAGATACACAAATATTTATCCAGGGAAACCCAAATAGGAGAAAACCCAACAAACGTTTCTTAGAATAAATTTCTCCAGTACAATAACAATACCAATAATGAAGATTAATCCCTAGCACAATAGTGTTCTCTTCTTCCACAAGAAGCCCTAGAAAACTATTGAGAGAGATAGATATAATAAAATAGCCCCAAAATTACTTCTAGCAATCTTGAATTTTCCTCCTTGAGAAGTGCAGATATCTTATCCCAAGCTTCAGTTCTAGGGGGAGGAAATTCGTGTAAGATTGTTGTTGCTTCTGCAGATTATTTGTGGTTTCAAGCAAGTAAATTTATAGATTGTATGGCCTTGTGGCTCTAATACAAGCCTCCCTAGTTATTCCTGGATTGGATTTTGTTTAGATAATCGATCAAAATAGGATGAATTTATCCGATCCATTTTTGCATATCTCTCAGGAAGATCTATGTTGAATTATTGTGCCATTGATCTTCAAGTAATGAGTGCAATTGAATTGTTGAATTATGATGTAGTGTAATGGAATGAATAATACACACTGAACAAGACAAATTTCACAGAAAACTAATAGGAATTTCTCCGTATAATTACAGTATAAACTTCATTAATCCCAACGGTATACAACATTGTTACATAAAGGAGAATTCAGATCATGTGGATATGATTCGAATCTACCAGTTCAATATGACTGCGTGGCTAACTAGAAGTGTCTAAATCACTATCGAAGTTCACTAGTCTAACTCCATATCTCTAATTCAGTCTCTCAATCAGTTATAATCAGTTAAACCAGTTATAATGACGTGATAGGTGAGAATAGGCACCTTCCCACATGCAACCATGCAAGACTGGAGCTAACCGAACTAGAGGACACCTAAATGAATGTAACTGGAGAATAACTTAGCTTAACTAGTTACCAACTACCAACAACTGAAGGAGGTTGGTGGTGGCACTCCCAGTGGCTCCTAAATTGTAAGGATTGGTCTTAGAGGCACATAAACTAACGCATGAAGGTGCAATCGGTTGCAGTTAATGTCTATATGTGTTCCCCACACTCTAGTGGTTGGTACTAGTGGACCCATTAGCCCAAGTGGACCCAATGGTGCTAGTGGACCCATTAGCCCAAGTGGACCCAATGGCACTAGTGAAACGTGTATTAATTAATGAATCCTAAGTTAGGAAAATATAATATAATAGACAATTATAGACAAGGGAGGATTGTAAATCCTAACAACCCCGCTTAACCCTAACTTGGACAGATGTAGTCCCTGGAAACAAGGACAAAAGTCACCCAATTACAATCTAAAAGAATTAAAAATTGTTTCTTAATAAACCGAGGAAACAGGGGAAAAAATCATGGGAAAAAACCTCCCTCAAGGTAAGCAGGAACAGGAAATACAAGCTATTCTTAGTAGAAAAATATTCCTCTTTCGGAAATAAGTTGCAAAAAATATGCTACAATTTGCAACACTATGCAACAGTATGGTTCTTCTCTACAACAGCATCTTGAATCTATGCATGTGAACCTCTCCAAACTATTGGCTATGTCTAGAGGAATTTTCCTCTTTGGAAGAAGAAGAAAATGCTCAACTAAATCAGGAACATAGACAACTGTAAGATGAAAATTGGACCCATATAGAGCACTTAGATCAACTGATGAGAAAGAAAAAGTGCTTGAGAATTCGAACCATGTGAGGAAATACCAAGAAACTGATATATTTCATCCTTGAACATCAAACCGTGTGAGGTAAAATCAGCTCCAAGTGTTAGGAGCAAGTGTCTAGGTGAATGTAGAATGTCTTGATCTTTACTAGTCATGTGAGAAGATGAACATGTGATCAAATAGATAGGTAGAGAATATTTGGGGCTATGGAGAGCGAATGCTTGAGATCCATAATATGATATAGCTTCAAAAATAACCAATGATCCACAAAATATATTATCAGAAAACTCATAAGAGAAAACTAACATCAAATCCCCAGCATCTTTGAAAGATACTTGCGGTACTTGATTTTTGAAACCAAAATCCATGAGAACAGCTACAAGCATGAATGCAAGCCCTTGAAACTTAAAACTTGAACCACATAAGATCATATAAAATCCAAATAAGATCATATCATATCCAAATAATTTCATATCAGATCCAAGAGTGTGTTCCATCGAGGTGGTAGATGCACAATTTTCTCCTTCTTCAAAACTCCGAGTATTGGTGCATTCAATCATGCAGGAATTTCTTGGAAGCTCAATATCAATGAGAGTGAATGAATATTTCCTAAAGTATGATATTTATTCCAAAACATTCAATGTATTACTTATATGCACACCTACAACATCATTAGATATAGAGAAATCAAATTCCTCTTTATTTTCTGAAACAATCACCAGTAAACTATGCACAGAATTTAAAATAGAAGAATCACTGGAGAATTTTTGCATTGAATGGAAGGAGAGTTTTTCTTCAATTACAGAGATTTGAATGTCTTCTTCTGGATCATCCATATGAGAATATGAGATATCATATATCTCATAAACTTCCAGAGCAACATGAGATGGAGTCACTCCAAGGAGACTTTATTCAATTCGAATTGACTATGTGGAATATTTTGCTTCTTCTTCATCTTAAACAACTTTCTTTGCTGCAGAAGACGACACATTGAGTAAATTATTGAACTCATCATGCTATATTTTAATATAACCTATCCTAGCAGCTAGGATTTGGAGGTCACATCCCATATTATTGCTAGGCCCTCCTGATAGATTGAGAGTGGTGAAGGATTCCTTGGAGGAAACCATGTGGTTGGATGATCCAAGATATATCAAGTAAGACTACGAGGGAGTGAGGCCTGTCTTCAAGGAATGGCACCTCTCAATTTATTTACTCTTCTCTCCATCATCATACATCTCTACACCTTGTGGAAGGGAAATATTGTTCTGTTCAAGGAGAGTTTTCAATTGGTCGAGGGTCTTCTTCATGCACTTTCTTTATGGATGAAAGCCTCTCATACAGTATGAACATCTATATTTTCTTTTGTGGAACCCGAGGATCCAGTGGAAAAATTCAGAATCTCTTTTGGCTTCAAATCAAATGATTTAGGCTCCTTCCCATTATACTTCCCTTTATCTTGCACATTGGAAGAGTCCAACATTAGAATAGCTTGGTTCTTCGAAGTTTGGAGGACTCCCATTTGGACCAACTTATCCTTCTCATGTATTAAATACTTGACAAAGCTATCAAGTGAAGGAATATTCCAATTGGGGATGGAATATCTTCTGGAATGGAAGGTAGAGACGAATATAGAGTACTCAAAACCAAGTTTGTTGAGCACAAAGAGCCAAGCTACTCATCCTTCCTCTCTATTCCGCATTAACTACATTGTAGTGCTAGAGACTTGAATTTTGTGAAAAAATGTTGGATAGTCTCAACAGTACTCGTAAGGATATTAGCTCATTCTCCAAGATGCTCCCCCGAAGCTCATATTGTTTTCCAAACAAGAATTTGAGCTTCTTTAAAGCTTCTTTAGGAGTCTTCAATCCCTCAAGATGAAAGAGGAGATCCCTGGAGATGTGAGCACAAAGGAATCCAAATGCTTCATCCAACTAGTTTAAGAAATTTTTTTTCTCAGTAGGATGATATGGCTCTATCTCTCTTCCCATAGTCATCCTATACATGCCAAGCTTGCGCAAGGAGACCTGCATATCTTCCCTCCAATCAACATAGTTGAAGGGTGTTAGGATCCAGGGTAAGAAAGAAGTAGAATCCATCAATTTCTCCTTTTGAACAGTCAATTCTTCAATTGAGATACGTAACACCTGTAAGAAACATTGCAAAACAAAATCACACTATGTTAGAATCAATCCTTCCATCTCGACATGTACACTTTCTTGGGGTCCGTCACACCCGCAGAGACTTCTTTGAATTAATCTATACTTAGCAATGCACACTTTGCGGGACTTATGTGGAAATCGAGCTGCTTATGGTGTACAATGGATATTGGAAAGACTTGTTTCTTTCCTAAGCAGGCTCTGATACCATGTTAAATTATTGTGCCATTGATCTTCAAGAAATGAGTGTAATTGAATAGTTGAATTATTATGTAGTGTAATGGAATGAATAATACACACTAAACAAGACAAATTTCACAAAAAAATAATAAGAATTTATCCGTATAATTATAGTATAAACTTCATGAATCCCAACAGTATACAACAGTGTTACATAAAGGAGAATTTGAATCACGTGGATATGATTCAAATCTACCAACTCAATCTGAATGCATGGCTAACTAGAAGTGTCTAAATCACTATCGAAGTTCACTAGTCTAACTCCATATGTCTAATCCAGACTCTCAATCAGTTATAACCAATTAAACCAGTTAAATTGATGTGGTAGGTGAGAAGTGGGTGAAAATAGGTGCCTTCCGACATGCAGCAATGCAATACTGGAACAAACTGAACTGGAGGATATCTAATTGAATGTAACTGGAGCATAGCTTAATTTAACTAGTTACCAACTACCAACAATTGAAGGAGGTTGCTGGTGGAACTCCCAATGGATCCTAAATTGTAGGGATTGGTCTTAGAGGCACATAAATTAACATGCATGAAGGTGCAGTGAGTTGCAGTTAACCTCTATATGTGTTCCCCACACTCTAGTGATTGGTACTAGTGGCCCCATTAGCCCAAGTGGACCTAATGGTCCTAGTGGCCCCAATGGTCCTAGTGGCCCCAATATTAATTAATGATTCATAAGTTAGTAAGATATAATCTAATAGACAAGTACAAACAAGGGAGGATTATAAATCCTCATAATCTAACTGGTTAGATTTTTTTGTGTATACAGGACTTTGGTTGGTTGCAGATTATGGAGTTTTTACCATAACTGCAGTCTTTTAAGCATATGAATTTATTTCTGCTAGAGTCCTTGAGCCTATATTCTACCCCTGAAGTTGGATAGAAAACTCTCTCAGAAAGGATACCACTTTATTAGCGGTATTGGAAGGGTTGGATTCCTTTAATATTAGGTTGTTCCTAACTAACCATAGTTTCTAAAATATGAATCTAGGAAGCCGGTTCAAGAATCTAGAAACAATGATATTTTCTTTTATGGAACTAAAGTAGAGGGAGAGACAAGCTCTGAATAAAAAATCCTAGTCCTGACCCAAAATGTCTCAGCAATTCTGGTCTCCACTAGACTAATTTCCCACACATCCTCTATTAATTTACAGGATAAAAGGATGCTTGGAAGTTTCTATTTTATATTCAAAAAGTACACATTGATGATCGATGGATCCCTATTTTCTTTAGATTCTCAACTGTCAAAATTTTCTGATGGGTTAATGGCCAGAAGATGGTGTTTACCTTTTGCAAGGAATCCTTTGCCCAAATGTAATTCTGGTATTTATACTGGAGATATCGTATCTTCATGGTTTAGAAAGCTATGGATTCCCCTCATATTATATTGTCTAGATGGTTCATCGTAGTTGGCACTTTCCCTTACATTGCTGATAGAAGGAGCTAGCATTCTTTGTATCACATTAGGAGGCAACTTTAGTGCCCTGTTTTATTTCGAACTTAACCACATGAGGTATTCATCATCCCATACTGGAATATCTGACATGTGGGACCTAGGTTAGCTTTTGGGCCTTAATCCATGCTTGCTTATTATGGAAGTTTATACTTTCTTGCACATTTGGCCTAGCAGGAATTCTACTCTCCTCCCACAGTAGGATACTCTTCAGTCCTGACACAGTTTGCTTCTTTACATATTATGTAAGCTTATATGCTCTTACACGGTTGGCTTGGAAAGAATTCTATCCTCCCATATCAAGATAATTTTCTATCTGGACACATAGTTTACTTCATTATCAATCACAATTCGCTCAACATTTTCTTGCACCACCTTCAAGACATTGGCTCAAACGACTCACGACGGAGTTTGATATTTTTTACCTGGTTGGATGGGTCAGCATATTTGGGGAACATTGTGCCATTGGGGTAATAGTTGAGAATTTGTAGAACCATTGTGTTGTTAATGCCAACCTTTTGTAGATGAGGTTAGGTGATGAGTTTGATGCAATAAAACCACCCTAATTTTGGCTTTGTAACCGAAGGTCTCAATTGTGGATTTTAACAGAATGTCTCACTTGTAGCCTTATGACTGGAGGTATTCTAGATGTAATACTTCTAGGATGTTATGTAGCATCTTCAGTTAAAGGGGTTTCTGATTTTGTATTTTGGAAAGAATTCACTTTTAAGATTTGTTGAAGCTAGTAGTACTTGCTAATTGCTTAACAACATCGCAATTCATAACTAGTTGGTCCTTGTTGTCTAATAACATCGCTACTTACAATTATTTGAGAAAAAAACCTTATTTCCAACTAGCACTTATCAATTGTCCAAAAAAACATCAATGATAGCCAATGAAGTAACAAGTCCCCTTATACTAAATTTTTAAATATTGCAAGGATAATTTCCAATAACATTGATGACAACCAATTTAGCAACAAGTTCCTTTGTACTAATATTTAATGAATTTATATTTCCAAATTATTTAAATATGTTTTTTTCTCTTTTCAAAACTTCTTTTGGCAATTCCCTTTATATGGAGTTCTCAATAATTAGAGGCAGCAAGCATGTAGACTTGACCTTGTGATGTTAGTATTGTGTAATCAATAAGCACCCTGCAATGTTGCTGTTGTGGGATTTTGAATGTTTGGATTGGATTGACAGTTGTATTTGATCCAATGGTTCATATCTATGCATCAATAGCAATAAATGATAATTGAATGTAGTAGTGATGGTTGTTCTCACTGCCAGTATCAAAACTGAATTATTATTCATGATAGGTTTTGCTTTTTGAAAATTTACTTAATTATTATGACAAGTTTTACTTATAAAAAATTTACTGACAATCTAACAAATGAATTATCATGATAGGTTTTGTTTATAGAAAGTTTATTGACAGTATGGAAAGTAAATTATGATAGATTTTACCTACCATAAAATTTATCTAGAATTTTTGTCCTCTTAGCTCTATAAGACATGTTCATTTCTTCTCTGTACATAATTTAAATATATGGTATCTTTATTTTTTTTGTACCCATCATAGTGTCAGTATAATTGAACGTGTTACATTTATATTTGGATTTTTTGGTCATTGGGTTCAGTACAAAACACCTCCTATTCAAACTGCAAGAATCAAGGTATGATCATCTTACAAGGTTTGCTACATAAAGTAGGCCTTTAACAAGTTCAATATTTTATGATCATTGATGAATGTGAATATTTTGAGGCTCATAACTTCTTTTGTTGGGTCTTCTTCTTAAGGTTAATGTACTTTATCTTAAATGTGTAAAAAAAATTAGGGGACATTAAAATTCAGATTACCATTCATCAATTTAGGGATAGGGTTTCAATGTTAAACTTATAAGTTCTGAGTCATAGTTTTAGGGTTAGGGTTTGAGTCTTCACTTTTAGGGTTTTTTATTTGTTTTTTCATGTCCAAAATATGTTGAAAAATGTAACTTACGAAGATATTCTTATTGTACTTTTATTGTATTGGTGTTATACCTCCTTCGGGGGATGTTATTGATGTATATGGTCATGTAAAAGTCATTGAAGAGTCAATGTAAACACTCATTGTAAGTCGGTTCAATATAAATTGATAATACGCTATTATACAAATCTTATATCATTTTTCTCATGTAGGATTCACTTCTCATTTCTATATTGATTTGGAATTTCAATTTTGGAATATTAAGTAAGATGTCAAACATGGATTGTGGAAAGAAAAATATAAAATCAAGACAAAAGGATGTAATATCATATTTTCAAAATCCTCAATCCAATAAACCACATCCTATTCATGCTTCAAGCTCGCTTAAGAAAAGTATCAGTGAGAGAGATGTCAACACTTCTGAGAATGCATATGCAATCCATACAATGGATGGTAGAATACATTCCTCTAGTGATCAAAGTGAGACAAATGCATTTTCATCTGAATTGGTAGTTCAAATGTTGAATATTTTTACTTGCAAGGTGGCACATTGCATTCACAGAAAAGGGAAAAGGGCCAATGGACATAGGGAGAAAATTCAAATTTGATTGGGTCTCAAGATACCCATTTATTGAACCAATACCTCTAGCAAATAAGAATGAGACCTCATGAGAAGTTAAATGCATTTCATGTAGTTGGAAACTTGGAAAGGAAGTGAAATTGCAGATGAAGTTAGACACAATAGAGAATCATGTTGGAAAGGTGTATGATAAGAAAGATACAAATGATGAGAATAAATCTATTGCTAGATGGAAATATCTCAGCCAATGTCGACATCTTTAATTTGAAGAGGAATATAATAAATTCTTACTAGATAGGAAAAAACTCGAGGAAATTGGAGGAACCATCACATATCAATTTGGAAAGATGATGGAAACAAATTTGTTATCAAAGGAGATACAATTAACCACTTTATTTCACCTCCTATCCAATGGCTGTCCTCTGACAGATTATCCAAAAATGATGAAATATCTATCTTTTATTCAAGTGCCAAAATTTTCATTTTCTCATTGGTCTTTATCGAGTGGGTGGGAATGGGTAAAATATCTATCTTAAGTAGAAAAGGACAATATGAAAGAGAATATTGCAAATGCCACATTTTTGTCACTGTCTTTGGATGAAGATACGGTTATTGATAATACTTCATGGATTTGCATTAGCATTTATTTGGTTAATGACCATATCATACATTCCTATCTACTTGGAATTCATAAAATGACCAAAAGTTCTACAACCGAAAATATTTATGAACTTGTTATTGATAGTTTGAAGGAAATTGGTGGCATGGATCATTCCATTATTTCAAAAAGGTTGGTATATGTTGGAGAATATGGAGCATCGGTAATGTAATGAAAAAGGAATGGCCTTTGTGCTAGACTGCAACTCTCGGCTTCACTGCATATGCTTAGAATTCATTGTATGGCTCACAGGATGAATCTTGCATTTAAAATAGTGAGAAAATTTTCATTAGTTTCAAAGGTTGAATACATTGTACATGAGGTTCATGCATACTTTTGTTGGAGTCCCAAACAATTTTTAGAGTTAAATTTTTTTTCTTGATGGTTTTACAAATGGAAAAAAAACTATTAAAAGATGTTGATACAAGATGAATATCACTAAAGGGACCAGCTGAAAGACTATTCAATGAATATGCATCCTTGGTAGGGGTGATGTATGAACATCGCTCAAGTGTAGAAAAATCTTAAACTCTTCTATTTCTACTAACTTATATAGAGACATTAACATTGGATGGAATTCTTCAAATGCTTCATGAAATGAATAACCTCATGAAGATGGCTTAGAGTCGTACGATGTATATTTCTAAATATACAAGAGAAAGAAAATTAACATGTCTTGCATTGGATAATTTGTATATTATGGAAGAGTCTTTTACAGGTCTAACGTTTACAAATTGGAGTAAGATAATCAATATAGAAAATGATGATTTTTTTTAAAGTTTGATGTAAAAGGGATGCTATGTATGGAAGTTCGTGGGAATATGGTTCCCTTTTATTATAATGATAAGATAGGAAGATCGACCAAACAATGCCCCGTGTTAAGAGAACGATTTCACGATGTTGTAATTTCAGTGAGACACAAGTTGATAGAAATTGAAAAATCACTATCATCAGAGATAAGAGAATGGTTTCCTCGAGATCAATTGTTGGAGGCCATGTCTACCGTATACCCTCAATATTGGAACCATAGTCAATGTTCAGATACTTTAAAGGTTGACTTTAAGGAGAAATGAAAGATTTTGCAGAGCCATTTTTGTCAAGAGGTCAAGATAGAAGGAGAACATATTCAAGGTATTTTAAATCAAGAAAAAATGATAGATCAAGCTCAATGATTTGCTACAACAATGCGGGACCAATTTTCTTAGTTGTATAATAAATAATATGGTGCATTACAATATTATGGACTAAGCTCAATGGTAACGAAATTCTACGGCAACGAATTTTGGAATATTTCAAATTAGAGGATTTACGTCAAACCATGATTTTGGAATCAGTGGAGGATGAGAGAATGTTTAGTGCACTGACATTCTTGAAGTCAAAGTTGAGGAAAATCTTGATAAAAATTTGGATACATGCTTAAGATTATATGTAACAAAATATGAGGTTGACAATTTTCCATATGAAAGAGAATTATCTCTTTGGCGATCAAATCCTGAAAGAAGGGGGGAAAACAATATAACAAATTTCTCTAATGAACTTTATGTGGAACATAATGTTTTGGATGATCATAATGAGGGTTCATCTAGAGAAGGTCGTGTTCAAAATGTTGAAAATGAGGACCAAGGTCAGAATGTGAATTGGAAAATGAATTTCACCTCAGATTGTATATGATCTAATACACATGAGGTACTCTTGAGTCTTATTTTGGTTGAGGTGTTCCATGTACCCTTGCTGGTTATCACTATATGTGAATTTGAGGTTGTGTTTTAGGTAAAATTAGATTCTACATTGTACTTTTTGTGATAACATTGATGATTTGAGATAGATTACCTTCATGCAGTTTATTTTAATATTGTTATTTTGATATTTATCTCTTACACTGTCTCTTTCTTGTATGTGACAAGAAATGATGCTGGCATTTGAGAAATCTAGTCCTAGGATCTATCTCTTCACATAGATAATGTCCTAACATTAAAGGATAAATAAATAATTTGATAACACTTTCACTAAGCAAGAATGGGCTCATTCAAGTACATGAAACCATTTTGTTGTTTAGCATGAATATCTTGACAAAAATTTATGGTCTGTTTATTGCTTTTGTTTGAAGCATTTTGTCAATTTTTGAAGCTTGTGTGTATTTTGGTTAAATATTGTGTTAGTCCCTTAATGCTTCTAGTTGTCATTTGATGCTTGATTTATCCCTTCTTTGAAGCTTGAATCAAGAATGGTTTTAGTCAATTTCCATTGATTCGGGGTTTGAGAAAATATGTTTTTATTACCTTTTAGTTGCATGAATTAATTGTCTTCACTTTTAGAATATCGATTCTTTTATGTTGATTGTATATTTTCTTTGTAAATACTTATTGTTTTTCAAAAAAATAAATGAGCTCTACATAGATAAGCGAAGAGAAAAATGGTCTATGCACTAGGTTCCTATGCATTGATTGTAGGATACCTATTGGCACGAGACCAACATTCATCTAATGCAATAATCAATTGGCATAATTACAATCCATAATTGTATTATCCTCCATGACCACAATTGGCTAGTGGAGGCCAAGATCAAGCATAATGTATGTTTCTATCAGTTTATCGGTTCGTCGAGATTCAGGTCCCCACATGTCTATTGGACCATTAAGGGATGATATAACAACTGGAGTCCCCACTTGCCCTGAATCTAGTTAGTACAGTTGTGTTTCACTAACACCTTATAGTTGTGAATCATGAGTCTACATGATTTGTTGTTGATGATGTGATTCATGTTATTTGACTAATGTTTTTGTCTCTCTATTTTTTAAGTAGGTTGAAAAGTATATATGGTAGCAAGATCACTATATGTCAATTTGAGGTTGCAATTAAGGTAAACATAGATTCTATGTTTTGTGTTTTTTTTGTTGTAAAATTGATGATTGGGAGTGCATTTCCTTGATGTTAGTTATTTAATATTGATGTTTAATATTTAACTATTACATTGTATTTCTTGTTTGTGACAGGAAATGCAGTTGGAGTTTTATGAAGTTGGGGCCTATCTTTTCACATAGATAGTGTCCTAACTTTCAAAGAAAAAAATTGAATCTGAAAGAAAGAGTGTTGGTGCATTCCACACATATATCCTCACATCTCCTCATCACAAGTAATATTATCTATGCCTCCATTTTTAAATATAAACTTTCTTTGTACTAACTTCTATGATCACATATTGGAAAATTAAATTATCTCCTATTATAAACTTCTCTTTACATCCATAAATATGTTCTTATGTTGTATTGGATTAATGGTAGATTTTTAATTTCTACGTAATGTGTGTGGAAGGTCCATATATGCCTAGGGTATATTGATGCTATAATTTTTATGGCAAGGAAGGTGTGTTCCCTTTATATCAAGGATCCCTTGTTTTTAGGTTTTTATTTTGATTAAAGTTCAATTTTCATCATATTCTAGTGCTAGGTTTCTTTTAATGAGGCAACTTAAGAAACCTGATGAAGTTTGAACCATTAATGATGAGGCATTCTCAGAGTGATTATGTTTTCCATTTTTTCATTGTAGGTTCAATTGAAATCAAAGAAGGGGATTTACAATATGATTGACGTTTTACATGAAGGTAATATTGCTTGATAGTCTTTGTATTTGATCTATAGTTTGGTGTCAAAG
>LPNX010259437.1:0-54815 GCA_001517045.1 Pseudotsuga menziesii
AACACAAGGCAAAATGTAAGAAAATTTTGGAATAAAATTAAACACATACCATCGCCATTATCATTGGCCCAAAGCACAATGAACACATATTTGACAAGAGGTAAAAACGTGAGCGAGTAAATTATGAGAGACAGAGCACCAAGAACATCATCTGGATGACGGATTCCATCTGTAAAAGTGCTAGCAAACACATAAAGGGGAGAAGTTCCTATGTCTCCGTAAACGACCCCAATACTCTGAAATGCCAACTGGAGAATGGAGGCCATTGTGAGCAGATTCTGCAAAGAAAAAGAAAAAAACAGAACAATCACTCCCAGATTAAACGAAGTAAACACCACCATGAATTTTTGCAGTTTCAATTAACATTAATTTCAATACGGACCAACCTAACAAGTTTCTTAAACTCACAAATTCAAATTCATGAAGAAGAAAAACGTTCTATAAAGTCCTAATTAGCCGAAATTCAAAGCTCCAAGCCTTGCAATACAATATGCAAATTATTAGTAATACTAACTGAACCATGACGAGCCATTCCTGAAACTCTACTGGACTCCAAATCTAAGGAATCAATCCGCTTAAGCCTTTGGCCATGAGAGTTCGCCTGCAGCTTGTTTCCTTCTTCGTTCTAAACTCCAACCATCGCCTCTGTTTCTTTGGAGGCCATCTCTGGTAGCTCTATGTTTTCTTCTTCCATGGAAGCCATCTCTGGTTGCTCCGTATTTTCTTCTTACGTGGAGGCCATCTGTGGTCCCTCCACATCTCCAGGCACTGTGAGCGCCGACACGGGCTGTTGAATTACAGCCTTATCGTCATCGTGCTGAAAGGGACGAGGAAAGTTCTGCACGACATTCTGCACAATTCCACCCACGCAGGCTCCGACATCGGCGCCGACTTGTCCTGATCTCATCCCGAGCTCGAGCACCGGAGGACACCCGCTTTCCCTTGTGGAACCGGCCGCCGTCCGTCTCTTGCTGAGACGAACCCTGTCGTAGCTATTCCCCTGCCGTTTACCCTGCCAAGGCCACGGGGATTGAAGCACTTCGTTCTGAGACGATGATGATGGGAGCCATGGGAGCGCTAATGATGAGAATGGGCGATGATGTACAGTTGAGAATGATGAAAGGAAGAGGGAGACCGGCTTCTTCTCAGTAGAGGCGCTTATTTTTGTGAATCCTGCAGCTGCTGAAATGATGGAACAGTTGGCCCTTTGCATTGTCACTGCCAAACTCTGGAAATAGAAGCGCAGGTGGTTTATCTTCTCCCTTGCCTCCGCCTCCGCCTCAGCTATGTGCAAGCAAAACAACAACAGTGAAGCTCGCTTTAGGGTTTGCAGATCGCAGGACAGAGCAGGGCAGCGACCACCTTAAAACCAAAAGACAAAAAATCAAACACGCGTCGTAATCCAAACACGCGTCCACATCTCATTGGTTCCATAGACGAAATTGAACAGTGGTTTTCCGAACTTCTTCGGAGAGAAACGCCTTACGGCGTAAATATATAATACAATGTTATATTAAAATATATTAATATCTCTATTAAAATATATATTTTAATATATATATATACATGTGAACAGATCTTTATATTATGTATCGTTATATTAAAAATTCAAAATGCATTATGTAAAAATCAAAATGCAACGTTATGTAACTTTAACAAAATCAAAATCAAAATGTATATTAATATATATTTTAATCTATATATTAAAATATAAATATATTGAAATATATATTAAATAAATTAAATTAAAATATAATTTTAATTATAATTTATATTTTATTTTAATTTTAAATTTAAATTTATATTAAATATAAAATTAATATTTATATTAATATGATGATGTAAATTGTCATAAGAAGGAAATCCATTTATATTTCAATATATGTAAGCTCTTTCCGTGCAATACTGAGAAGAGGTTTGATAGAGCTTAGGATTTGGATCTAGGCTGGTATTTATTTATTTTATGAGCCGACATGCATTTTTATATATATGTTTTTAAAATTTTTGGTAACCTTACTTTATATTGCAACATCTCCTCCATATTGGGCTTTAGAGCATCTCACTCTTCTCGGTACAATAAACTTATGAAGTCTTCAAAAATTAACTCAAGTAACACAAATCAAATAAAATTAATTGTGATAAATAATGCAAACATATTCACTAACCAAACCTTTTTAGAAAGTGTTATAGTGTTTATTAGAGCATTAGTTTGTAGCCTCCCTAACGACCTTTGTGCAAAGATACATTGAATATATGGAAAAAACATGGTATGTCACTTTCTTCATACATATTTGTGAATAAGTGGCCTTTGGAGGGATGGGGTTGATGATTTTGGAAGGAAAGGACCTTTCAACGAGGTTTGAAAATAAACGTTTTTCTTTTCATTCTCAAACTAAAAAACTTATTTATGCCACCGCGTTGTTTGAAAAAAGTTGCAACGTGTTAAGAAAAAAATTATGCAAATATGGCATAACGGGTGCAAACACACATTGAATGTATGGAAAAAAAAGGTATGCAAATATGGCATAACGGGTGCAAACACACATTGAATGTATGGAAAAAAACAGGGTATACTTTCATGGAAAATCTATCCAACTGGGTTTCTAAGGCTGGAGACTTTCGGTATCTAGCTCTCTTTCTTACTTGGAATATTTGGAAGGCTAGAAATTGCATGTTATTTGATGAGCGACGTCCCTTGATAGCTGGTCTCTTACATGTTATCATTGATGAGGTGAACACCTACAATCCTGTTATGAAGAACATGAACAAAATCCGGAACATTGGGAAGCCACCTGTTTCAAAATATCCCATGATCTTTTTTGATGGCACTGTTGCAAAGAGTATAGGTGGAGCAGGGTTTTGTATATCGCTGAATGATCATCATTTGTTTGACTGTAAACTTGGATGTGGAAGCAGCACAAATACTAGAGCAGAACTCTTAGCACTCTGGGCTTCATTACAGGTCGCCAAGGATATTGGGTTGCCTTACCTACATATCTTTGGCGACTCCTCTGTGATTATAACTTGGGCAAAAAAGGAATCCACCCTGGACATGGTGAATTTGGAGGCTTGGTGCTTATGTCCTCTTTCACCTGGGTGGATCTCAGTCATGTCTATAGGGAACATAACAAGAGGGCATACATCTTATCCAAGGAGGGGTTGCAATTGGCACCTGGCCATCTCTTACTTACTGAATGTTATGATGATGAGATTATAGGGGATGACTCTATACAACTATTTTAGAATATGCTCATTCTATTTCAGTTTTGTCTCATGATTTCTTTGAGCTATACCAGGTTTTGTTGAGCAACTATTACAGGATATACAAGAGTCGCTCCCCTGTTTGGATAAGGTATCTAGGCTCTTGTTATATTCTTTAAGGACATAATATGACTGATATTATTATTGCTCTCCTATGAGAGGATTATTGTGGTATTGATACCCAGATGCTTAGTGTATCTTTGGTATACTTGTTGTTTTATTGGATTAGTATGGATGGTTCTGATATATAGAAATATTATATTTGACTTGCTGGCCCAGAAGAGAGTGTATATTCTTTTTGATGATGTACAAAGTTCTTTTAATTCAATGAATAACAAAGAACTATTATTTTTTTGATTGAAAAAAAAAAACAAAAAAAACAAAAAAAAAACAAAACAAAACAACATTGTGAATGAGTGGCCTTTGGAAGGAAAAAAACCTTCAATGAGGTTTGAAAATAAACTTTTTCATCTTCATTCACATCAAACTCCAAAAACACGTATTTACGCCGCCATTTATAGCTGTGCCACGTGCTGTTTGGAAAAGAGTTGCGACGTGTTAAGCAAAAAATATTAAAATATTATGCATGGCATAACGGACTATTTCCGTCTGCCCAATCACAGCTAAAACCCAGTGAATATATTTAACAATTTACGTTTTCGTCCATGAAACTTGCCAGGAAAGTCTGCAAAGCCCTCCGAGGTCAGGGTTTTTGAACGAGAATGGGAAGACGAGCGAAACAGAGTTGAAGGCCGAGCTGAAGCCGAAGAAGAGCATATGCTGTGCTTGCCCCAACGCTAAGAGGCTGAGAGACGAATGCATAGTCGAAGCACGGGCAGGATGCATGCACCAAATGGGTTGATGGGCTTCGGTGCCTCAGGGCCGAGGCTGTCAAGGTTGGGTTTTGTTTTTTTGCCAGAGTCTTTTGGATTTTATTTCAAAGTAGTCTAAAATCGTTGATTTTTTATCCTTTATATTTGTTTCAGATATCAGTTGTTGGGATTATTACATGAAAAATTACAATGGAAAAAGGTCTAAATCGAAATGTCTGTAGGCTTTGGCATTGAATCCCTTTATATATTTATACATTTTAATGTAAAAGGTGTAAACCAAAATGCCTTTCTGTATTGTTGGTCAGGTGGAAATGCCTGTATGTGCAAATGAAAATGATCAGAAATTTAGAGAAAATTACAATGGTTTTGTGATTAGATTGATTTGCTTATGTCTTGAAAATCTGCAAATTATCAGAAATTTAGAGAAAATTACAATGGTTTTGTGATTAGATTGATTCGCTTATGTCTTCGATATCGTTCGAGTTCCCGTAAAAGAGAAATAAGAGAAAATCAGTGAGCATAATTTCAATACCATGGGATGCCCCCAACACAAAGAATTGGCCGGAAATAAACCTTAAGTATCTAGATCGTCTCATATGTTATAATAGTTTAATAGTTTAGACATTTAATATGTTATAATAGTTTACATGTCTATGTCAAAGTTAAATGTCAATTGATGTCTCTTTTGATGTCTTTATTGGTGCTTAATAGATCCGAGGTTGAAATACATCTATGCTAGTCGTATTTATTCTTGAAGGATTTTTATCTCTAGTTGTCTAAGAGTGAATAATTACAACTGATTTCATGCCCTAGATAGTTCCGAAATATTAAAAACTGGAAACAGTCCGAAATATTAAAAACTGGAACCAGGACCAAACGAGAATCAGCCAACAAACTGGTTTCTGAACCGGCTTTCTCAAAAATACATATATGAACATTTTAAGAATATATATATATATATATATGTGCAAATCCAACCCATTATACATATGGAGGGGCATCATTATGCATTGTTTGTTAAAGTTTTAGGGTTAGGTTAGGCTTAACATAAATAATATACTTTAATGCATGAACAGAAATATAAAACAAGATTCAGAATAGTATTGCTCTAATAAATTTAAACTGCAATAAATTAAACATAATTTTCATCTCTTTCAACTTTAACATTCCATTGGTCATTGCATTAAATTTGGTCATGATTCACTAAATGCTATGTACAATGACAAAATAAAAAATAATGTATAATAGATAATAGCAGTAAAGATTCTTATCCATTATTTTAAATCAACCTTATACTCAGATACTTTTAAGTTTTCATCTTGTCACCGAAGGGACAAGTCAATTAGGTGAAGGAAACAGACCTCAGGTACTTAGAGAAACTTCAAACATTCACTTAGGCTTTAAGTTTTAACAGCAGAGAGACACTGTCACGCTGAAGACACAAAGTCACACTGCACAAGAGACACACAATCACAATGGGTAGAGACACACAGTCACGCGGCAGGCACACACATTTATACTGGCAGGGACAAACACGGTCACACTTGGCAATAGAACACGGTCATGCTGGCAGGAACAAACAGTTACGTGGAGCCTGAACACACAGTCATGCTGAAGTAGGAGAGACCACAGAATCACGTTGCTGGAAGAAATATAGTCACATTTAGTGACACACAATCACGCTAACGCTGCTGGAAGGAACACGGTCACAATGGTGACACATAGTCACGCTAGACAAGAGAAACCACGTCACGTGGAGCAGCAGAGGAAGACGCAGTCACGCTAGTGCAGAGACACAGTCGCGCGTGTCTAGTCGCGCAGGAGCAACAGAGGAGTGATGTGCACGCTGAGTGATACACGGTCACGCTAAGAAGAGACAACAGTCACGCTGCTCATGGAAGCGCAGTCATGCTAGGGTAGAGACGCAATCTGGACACATGATTATGTCGGGAACAACAACAGAGAAAAGAAAAACGCGTGGAGCAGCCGTCGCGATCACGTAGAAGGAGAGAGGTGGTCACGCTAGGGCAAAGACACAGGGTCACGCTGGTGCAAACAGTTACGCTGAAAGAATGCAATCACACGGAGAGAAAATACATTCACGCGGAGATAAAGTAGTCACGCTGAGAGAATGCAGTCACGCGGAGATAAAGCAGTCGAAGTCAGTTAAGTGAGATATGACCAGGGATCAAATTTGAAGGGTAGGGTCCCATTTCACTTTGAAGGGTTGTGAGAAATTGAACCCTTCAATGTTGACATGTAAAAATAAATCATTCTTTTCATTTGAAACTGTAAGTGTACAACAAAATTTTATTATTTATTAAAAACAGTGTATAGAAAAAAAATGACAATAAGAAGAAATCCCGAGTGATTCAACATTTACATGGAATTAGTGAGGTAAACCATGTACTCTCTCGGTCCCTGGATCATATAGTTTATTGAATTTAGATAAGGGAAAATTTTGTCGTGAAATACTGGGTTGTTAGGTCGTTGATAAAATAAGGCATTGGAGTTTGGAAGGACCTTTGAATGGAGGATTGATTCAGCTTGATGGTGGTTCTATTGGTCAAGTGTGATTGGGCCTACCTAAAAGAAAAACCCCTGAATGTAATACCTAATGCTTTCACGGAGAAACTTTTTTATTAACCCTAAATTCAACAGTTATTTTTAGAATTGAATCATGTCCTCCCCACATGCTCAAATCAAAGTGATCAAACAAAGACCCCAATTTTAGGTGTATTATGGATAGTCCCTCTAATGTATATCGAGTTTATACCCCAATTCGAAGTGATCAAACAAAATCCCCAATTTTAGGTAGATTATGGATAGTCCCTCCAATCTATATCGAGTTTATGAGGCCTATCGAAAAGGTTAAGTATTTATTAGTCCACTATAAGGAAGAACTTTAAATTCTCCAACAAATATCACTACAAGTTGGGTGTCTAGTTTCTACCAAAGTCAACAAGGAAGACGAATCATAAACACACGTTTGGGAGGTTTGCGACAATGAGGATGTTGAAATCATGTTCTTCCCTAGATCATTGCACTCCTAGTCCCTCATTCATAAACGTTGGTCGAGGGATTCCCTTGTTTAGATATATTGGTAGACAATTTGTACTTCCTATTTCCATTATATGAAGGGGTCAGAGTCTACAACATTTATAGTGTCGATTGTTAAATATTTTATCCTTTCAACTATTGGATTTCATTAAGGAAATTGGAACAATTCAAACACTTATATTCAAATATTGTTCTTTCTTTCAACCTAATGTTTACAATTCACGGCAGAGAAATAACATTGACAGATTTGGAACTCAAATACAAGGCTCTTTCTTCTTGCTCCTTCGCCCAAACGAAGTTGTGGTCCTAGACTATGAAAAGTATACATTATTTTGGTTTTAATTTCATTTAAATATTGGGTTTTTTAAGGTTACATCTATTGAGTATTCGAGACTTAGTTTGGCGGAAACGCAATCGCATAATACATTACAAATTTCAAACAACATTTTGGATGGAGAAATTTTAAACCCTTATATTTATAGAACCAGAAGGAACTCCAACAAGAAACACATTTAACTTTTATCCACATATAAAATGTTACACAAGTGTAAAATGCTATACATACCTGTAAATTCACGACAACCAAAGTGACAGCTTAGCTCTGCATAATATCGTGGAGGAAATAGAAATTAGGGAAACATTGAAGCATAAAATTGGAGAGTTGAGAGTCTGAGTCCTGACCTCTGACTGTCCTATACTTGTAAACCCAAAATAATTTTTTTTTCATAGACTTCACCAATCTCTTTAAGTTTAGGGAAGATCAATCCAACCTACCCATCGTTCTACCTTTGCTTATCTTGCTCCTACCTGTGAAAAAGGTGGAACCTTCGAGTTTCCCACTGTAGAAGACAATGAGGAATTAGAGTGTGCAACCGTTTCCTTCTACAGAAATATGATTGGAAGCAACGCCATCTCAATTCCACAATATCCCGGTGCTCCTGAGTTGGTTTACCTTGCCCATGGTAGGCGAATGCATGTTTGTGTATTTCACATGATTACAAAAAAATCATTTTATAATTGCTTCTACATAACATAGATATATCTGTGCAGGTGAGGGAAAACTCGGTATTGTTTTCCTGAAGTTTCCAGAGACTTTAAGAGATCATTCTTCATTATGAGGGTGCTCAGGGCGTAGATCAGAGAGCTTGTGGGAGGAAGAAGAAGAAGAAGAAGAGGACTCAAGTCAAAAGGTGAGGTGAATGAGGAGGGGAGACGTAATAGCGATATTTGCAGGAGAAACCCGCTGGTGCTATAATGATGGGAATGAACCTCTCTAAATCGTAGCCATTGTAGACATAGGACACCCTCATAAACAGCTCGGGCGCAAGAGTTACCGTGTAAGCATCCCAAAAAATTAAGTAATGATAATATTCAGTTAGGTATCTGACAAATTCTTTCATTTGTTTTAGAGATGACTATATGCATATTGTACAACCATTCTCTCTGGCTGGCCCTCCATTCCAGTTGCCTTTGTCTCTATTGCCTAACCCCCTTCCTCCGATGAGACAGGTAGACTAGGCAGCCTAGGTGGACCGTGGGATACTAGGAGTGTTGATTCAAATGATTCTGACCCCAATAAATGAATGGAAATTGGAATAAATCCTAGAATCCTGGACTAACAAGTATAGGATATGATTCATGAGCACAAACAAAGGGCAGCATGTTGCTAACCTACTACCAAAGATCCATCATCCCAGTCTTGTGGTGGTCATAATAGAAATGCCTAGCACTGGGTGAAACCCTTGTCTAGAAACTTACATACCCTGCATTGAACTAGGTTAGGTTCAAATCTAGCAAAGATTGCTCAATGCATTGTAAATTGCAACCTGTAAGTTGTAACCCAAAAAACAACATCCTTATTTTTTCCTTACGGAGCCTTGACAGTGGAGGGTTATCAAATCAATTCACCATCCATAGATATGACTCATATGAGTATTTAATTTCACATCATATACTCAAATACTCAAGTGACTTGTAAGTTGTGAGATCACTTGACTCGGTGAACAATAAGATGACAGATGGAAAATTGAGTTGGTAGCTGGCATCATCTCATACCAAGATATAATGAAGTTGGTGAATCGGTAATGCATGCTAATGCCATTAAATGCTTTGAAAGTGAACATCGAATCATGAGTCACAATCCTGACTCACTGACTTGAACTTGGCACTAGGCAGCCTAGTGGCCAACCGTCATCCATGATCCAACTATTCAAGGGCACTTGGGAAGACTCTGAGTCCCGACTCTCCCATAGTCCACTGAATCCCTGGATAGGCAAATTTTGTAGCTGCCCTTCTGTTGCAAATTTACTGAGGCTTACTCAATTTCATTATTGAAGTGCTAGAAATGAAACTAAATTTTTTTTGCATGGTAAAATTCCTTGTGGCCTTCTATGACATTTAAAATGGCCTTTGAAGGGCTCTGAAGGTTTCAAATTTGAAGCCTGGATATGACTTAATGGATAATAAAATTGAAGGATAACCTTTGTCTTTTATAAGTTAGGGATGTTAAACAATACAACATAAAATACATTAGGTTGACTTAGGATAGGTACCGAAGGTCCTAAGGGAATGGTCCATTGGTGTAGTAAATTAAAACCATAAAAATAAATAAATGGTGTAATAATAAAAAGTGGTCCAAAGGTAAAACAATAAATGGTTCAATGGTTTTATAATAAAACCATAAACAATAAATGGTCCAATGGTCTTTTAATAAAACCATAAAGTAAATGCAGCTAAGATAGTGTATCAAAAAATAAAACCCATAAGGTAAAGAGTCATCATAACAGAGGTACACAATAAAAGTGCTAGGACCAAGTAAGATAAAGGACCATGAGTCAACCAAAGGAGGTCACAATAAGACAACCCACATACCCACAAGATCAAGGTGAACCATAAAGGTGGACAAACAACTCCTTTTACCTATAGGACCAACAAGACCAAGGACTTTAATCTTTTCTCTCTCTCAAGGTACATTGTTTTATATATTTTATCATCACTGTATAAGGGCAAGATCCAAACTGGATGGTGCGATCCGTTGGTCCTCAATACCGCTCCTAAGGGTTAGTTGCTAGTGACAACCTAGCAATAACCGATTAGGAGAGAGGACATCACACATCACCTTCTTGGTCAACTTGATTAAGATTCACTTGGTTAACTAACCAGGGTTGCTCCTATAGGAACTGCTTGGTCCTAGACCAAGAATTTGCCTAGTTCGAGACCAAGAAGTCTCTGACACTCTGTTTCAACCTGCAGAATTTGCTTGGACATCGTGTCCAAGAAACTGTCTGGTCCTAGACCAAAATACCTTAGAGACATATAGGGGCCCTAACCACATGTTAGGGACTTTGCCATGGCATCAACCTGCTTGGTCCCAAACCAACGTTTTACTATTGGACCACAACTTGCTTGAATGATTTATTAATTAATTAATTTGCATTTTTAAAGAACATTTCAATGCCTCTAAACATTGATACAGCTACCACAGGTGGAAGTTCAACTCATAGAAGGTTGTATGAAGTAATGGGTTTATTTAGGTACTTTGAACTTGTGTGTTTGTTTGTTAGTGTCACATGGAGATGCATTTTCGAGGTTCAAAAACGTGATTCCTCGACCTCGCAAGTTTTTGAGATGGGGAAACGTTAGTTGGAAATGTTTCCCTCATGTACTCAATTTTGGAAACGCTAAAAAACACAACCAGTGTACGTTTCCTAGATATCGGGAAACATTCGGAGTTTCCTCCCCCTCGCATAGTCCAAAACGAAAAAGTGGTCAATTTTTTAATTGATTTTGGTCTTTATGATTCTTGCGGTTAACCCTAATTAGCATTTACCCATCGATTTCCATAGTTGTCGACTTCCATAATCCAATTTGGCATTTTCCTAATGCATTGTTTTGAGCAATGATGTTCATTTGTCATGTTCTACTTTCTATTTTAATTTGTCGTTTCTTTTAATCTTGATATGTTAGACTTTACTCTTGGACTTTTAACTTTTAAGTCCCAAGACATTTATAAATATGACTCTTTGACTTTTAACTTTAAGGTCTCATGACATTTATTTCACTGTACAAACTTTAACATGGTTATATTTTCAATTTTGTTTTTAATATTGATCAATTCTAATTTTAATTTTTAACTTATGTATGTTTGTAAATTGTAATCTATATTTTGTTTCAGATCTATTTTAGTTAGATGATTTCTCATTTATGAATGAATTGTTATTTATGATGTTAGTGGTTTAGTGTTTACATGATGACAATCACAATACATGTTGTTAGTGTCATTGTTTTGTTACTATTAATCTTTAGAATCTTAAATTAAAAAATATTAAAATTTGAATGATAATAAATTTTGGAGTATTCCTGGTGGGGTTACCTATGTTGAAGACCTCAATGTCCCCTTCGACGTTTCCTAAAATTTGGGGGGGTACTTCTACATATGCCGCTCTCGTGTCCCTGCGTCTCAGAAACTTGGGGGAACATTGTTTTTTTTTAATGGATTTTGAGATGTGCCTTTGCTAAAAGTGTCTTTCAACCATAATAACAGTTTCTGCACATTTTCGGCATGCTGGAATACTGAGAAGTGGAGAATGGGCTCCCTTTCCTTAGTGTAGGCTTGAGCAATGTTGGTTCCATTGCTGATCTGCATTTCTACTTTGTTGCATTGGCAACTATTTGTTGCTCCAGCCATGTTTTTACTTTTGTTGTGAAGGCCACCAAACTGTCACTCTCCTCATTTGTTTGAAGCCTTATCTTCATTAGACAACTGGGTTCCAATCCAACATAGCCTAAGTTATTATACACACCAGAAATTTCGAGAAATTCACTTCAAATTGCCATCCCTCCCTATTCTTTTTATGGTTAACTCTCTTGTAGTAACCTTAAAAACAATGTTTAAAATTTTAAATGCTTTAGAACACCATCTTGTAGTGCATCTCTTGCATCTACTCATCACTATACAAAGCCTAATGGTCTAACATTGATTCAAGGCTGGTAGCATTTCTAGTCATGCTTGGCAACATCGTGATTTTGTAAACATTTCAAAAGCTTAAGAGGAAGAATTAAACTTTGCAAATCATAATTCTATGCTCGTAGACTAAAAGGCAACTTGGATTTTCAAGACATCCAATTGAAATATGTACTATTCCAAAAATCCATGGATTGCCTAAGAGATTACCTTTGTCTCTTCGCTAAACTTTATCAAAAGAAGAAATAAGAGAAAGAGATGTACCATTACCTTTGTCTCTTCATTGAACTTTCTCAAAAGAAGAAATAAGAGAAAGAGATGTAGCATTACCTTTGTCTCTTCATTAAACTTTCTCAAAAGAATAAATAAGAGAAAGAGATGTAGCATGGGTTTGACAAATATTGCTAGCTCGTATTTAATTTTAATCATTTGCTTCTTAAGATAGTAAAAAAAAATTAGATTTTGAGCTATCATTTCACTTGCATCATTTCCACACCCAAAGCATCTCATACTTATAACAAACATCGATAAAGATAACACAAATAACAATAGTTGGCATGTATCCAATTTGTCTTTTATGAAGAAGAAATATGGTTAGTCAGACTGCAAAGGACTTCAACCTCAACTATGATGCCAATTCAAACATTATCTTGTTTAGCATATGAGAGAGCCAACAAGCAACTTTGCTTTCAAGAAATGAATAGAATTTTCACACAAGTTAAAGTTACTTAGTATAAATTTATGATTGAAGCTACTTAGTATTAAAATCATAAGCAGCATTTACGTAAATCTTGTTGAGTCAAACTATAAAAGTTTGTATCAAGTATCAATGACAAACAATTTGTTGGATTTTCTTATAGTAGTAGTATACTTCAATTATATGCAGCAGAAACAAATAAAGATCACTGAAAGAATAACCATGCACAAAAACAAAGACACAAAAATTTATCCTGGGAAACCCTTCTACTTAAGGGAAGAAAATACAACAACCTTTCTTACTCAGAGAATCAATTCAAGGTACAAAGTACATCCAGATGCATAGCCGAGATGGAGATAAACCAAAGAACCAAAAAAGAAGATCTCTAAAGATAGCAACCCCAGAATTAGTCTTCTTCTCTCTCTTGCACACTTGTGTAGCTGATTTTGACCGAATTGCTTGAGTGAACAAATGAGGGAGGCGTAACCTTTATTTATACTTGTTGATGAGTATCTTTTTCTCTTTTCTAGTGGGGTCGACTTGCCTGTCTTGATGAGTCCGACTTCTCTTCAAGTATAATAATCATTGTTCATTATCTTCTTCTTTGGGGGAACTTGAGGATGAGACCTCCCGAAGCTACATATACACCAACACTCCCTCTTAGCTAGGGAGGTATCATCATGCTAGAACACATCTAGATATCATCTGAGCGTCACGACTGTCTTGAACATCTCTTCATCATAAGAAAGTCTTCCGACACAACTCAGTCCATCGAGAAGTGTCATCAACTCAATTAGTCCATCGAGGAGTCAACATAAAGAACAACTAGCTGCCTCCCTATCCCTTTCAATGAGAGTCACACCATTCTCCCTATCTTAGGGAGAACACTTCCTCTCAATGAGAGAGGTATTCTTCTTGCTTGTTCTGTTTGAACACATCTTAGGTTTCTTCAAAGTCTGCACGTCATGACTTGTCTTCAACAAATCTTCTCAATGAAAGGTTGACCATGAGCTTGTTAGACACAATGGCTCACCGAGAGGGGGGGGGGGTGAATCAGTGAGCTTGGACTTACTTCAATTTTAACTTCTTCAAACTCTAAAACTTAAGTCATCATTTCACATTCAATTCAACATCATATTCATCAATAGACTATGTTTCAATAATCAATTCATTCATCAAATAAAACACATAATCATCAACATATTGCACAAGAGACACAAGATACAATGTTTGTAATATTTTTGTATTTCAAATGGCTGCGACCGTGAAGTAACTCAGCACCTACTGATACAAAAGCACCTACTTCTATCCAAAACTCTGCTTGGTCTTTTCTTAGATCCTACTAAGAAAAATAATTACAAGACCCAACTTGTATTACATACATTACATCTCATCAAATTTCATATCATCCATAAGCACATCAACATACTGTCCTCTGTCCTGTTGTCAGTTGTTTACTTCTATCCAAGACTCTGCTTGGTCTTTTCTTAGATCCTACTAAGAAAAATAATTACAAGACCCAACTTGTATTACATATATTACATCTCATCAAATTTCATATCATCCATAAGCACATCAACATACTGTCTTCTGTCTTGTTGTCAGTTGTTCATCATCATTCTGCCCATATCTACAGACACATCATTATTCAGCATATCCTCATTCTGTCTGAGCACATCATTCTGACCATAACAAGCATATGCACAAGTTGTCATCAAACATCAAACATTTCCACAATCACATTATTTTGTCCATATCATCAATCTGCTCATGAGTATGTCATTAGTCATATCAATCTGATCCACTCTACCGTGTCACCTGTTTAATCACTGATCTTGTTTGCTTATTCACTGCTGATATTGTCCTTTTCCCATGTCTACAAATGTCTGCTCATCTTCATTAATTTATCCACAGTCATGTAATCATGTCTCTGAGTTACTGTTTATCAAACAACATTCATGCATTCTAACAGTCTTACTCATCCCTCTAACATCCAGTAAAACATATGTTGGTAAGAACAAAGACACATCTTTGTAGTTGTTGCTTGAAATGACCTACATTAATCTGATCCAAATCTTTGCATATAAGGCCATATCAGAATGGACAATTAACTGCTGCTAACTATAAAAAATTTCCACACCAGCGAAGACCAAAAGAAATGTCCAGCCCTAGTTAGGGCAGATTACAATATCAGTGATGATCAAACTTGGTACTGTGTAGCCTTGTTGAGCAGTCTTTCACCCAAGAGATGATTAGGAGTGACTCTGAACAGTTCTCTAGGGCTTAATCATAGTCACCAATAAGATCCTTATCATGTTTTGAATCTGATTCTTATAGCAGACCTGATCTACCACAGATGCACACTGAATTTGCTCGATAAACTGCCCAAAAGAAACATTTGCAAGTTGCTAGTCAGTCATGTGTTTGCTGCTCTAGACCTCTGTAGATTTGTTGCCTTAATCATCAATTTTCTGCCTCAGATATTTACAAATTCACTGCTTTAGATCTTCACAAATTCGCTGTCATTTATCCACTTTGCTGCTGCTACAAAAATCACTTCTTTTTACCAGCGAAATTCAGAGAGAAACTCAGACATAAAAAAATATCAGACTTCAAAAAAATGCCTACTGCTGCGTTACTGCTGCCACCCGAAATTCCTCAGTCTGCTGCCCACGAAATTCCTCAGAGACTCACGAATTTTTCACTTATATTTTGAAGGAGAAATCAAGTATATTTATATTGGTTTCCCATAAAAATTATGGAGCCGACCTATCATTTGTATTTTTAAAATTTATCTTTTTAAAACTTGTGGAGCCGACTTTGTCATGTTGAGTTTTTATTTATTATAACTTTATTTTTTTAAAGTTTTCCAAACCTTTACTTCCATTTCTTCAAGGGATTTCCACATCATCAAGAACTGGGTCATCAGGGTGTAAGGAGCTTCAAATAAGCACATCATCAAATGGTATGCTAGACTAACTTCACCAACATCCCACTAGCCATCTCAGAACAATGATTGTTGAGGGTTTCAATTGTGCATCATAGGTTCCACGTGCCTCATTAAGCAAGGGCTTCTTATTATGTGTGGGATATTAGGGCTACCACAAGCGAGTATCATCATACCAAAGTCCAAGTGCTCCCTCCAACCTTCTTCATCAAGCAAGAGGCTCATAACCCCATTAAGACACAAATGACCACAGGATGGGTCATTTGGCTCATTAGTTGTTCCAATGGCTCCAATGCCCATACCCAGTGTCCTTGCCATGTGATCATGCTTAACCTTTGTTATTAATGGCTTGTCATCACACTTCACCTTTGGCATTAATGTTGTCATCAATGACAACACCATATTCATCAGAGCTTGCATGGTTTCAAGGTCTCCTAGCCAAGTATCATGGCGAAATCCGTGCACTTACATGAGTGATCATCTAGGGACTAATCTCCTTACCCCATGATAGGGTGTCCGGGAGAAGGCACTGCCACGCTCTGAGCATTTAGGGACTAATCTCCCCACCCCATTACAGGGTGTCCAAGAGTAGGCACTACCCCGCTTTGAGCATTTAGTGACTAATCTCCCCACCCTGCCACAGGGTGTCTGGGAGAAGGAACTATCCCACTTGACCCATCCCTAGACAAGTCTCATGGCCAATATTGGGAAATGCTCGATGCTCAACCTCTAGGAGGATAGTGTGTGCAACTAAGGACTAATATTCCCACCCTGTCACAGGGTGTTCGGAAGAAGTTGCTGCCCTACTCTGAGCCATCTCGAGACTAATCTCCCCACCCCATCACAGGGTGTCTAGGAGAAGGCACTACCCCTTTTTGAGCCATCTCGGGATCTAAGAGGAGGCACTGTCCCATCTCGACCCATTTACCCCTAGCCAAGTCACATGGCTAATACCGGGGAAGGCTCGATGAATCAACACTACTGACCATGCAAGGGCCAATCTCCCCATCTCGCCACAAGGTGTCCAGGAGAAGATACTGCTTTGCAATCGAACCATTCACCCCTTAGCCAAGTCACATGGCTAATATTAGCTAGCAATCGAACCATTCACCCTTAGCCAAGTCACATCCTCCCTCTGTGCTAGAGTGCCCTTCTCGCTCTGCATCTGAGCATATTGCTCCTTTTGCATCCGAGCATCTTGCTCCTTCTTCATAGAAGCCATCTTGCTGTTTTGGGATTTGAAGCCAACTCCCTTCGACGATTCTGCCTCTTCTTCTTCATTAAGTATCTGTCAATACTGGAGCATCAACTGGAGAATGTACAAGACCTGCAAAACATGGGATATCTTCCCATTTATCACAAGGCCTTGAGATCGCTCCCTTTGTCACGAAAGCAATCCTTACCGCCTAGAATCATGAAAAAACTAAATAACAATTTTATCAAATCATTTGGGCTCTCATACCATGGAAAATGGCCCAATTACAGTAATAATCCTAATTAAGAAATAAGAGATTTGTTGGGCTCTCGTACCAAGGAAAATGGCCCAATTACAATCAAAAGAAATATTTTGTTGTCATCTCGTCAGGTTTTGCCTTTTTCAGTGGAGGTTCCTCATCGACATGGGTTGTTGATGCATGTTACTTCCCTCTCTTTCTTTGAGGACAATCTATAGCATAGCGACCAAACTTGTCACACCTGTAACACTGTATGTCTGAAAGATCCTTGTTCTTCTTTGGTTCTTGATTTGGAGTTGGGGCTGATCTTCAATCCAAATTATTCCTCTCAAACTTTCTCCCCTTTCTTTTTGCATGAGCAATAAGCGCTTGATTTTCTACATCATATGGTTGTGACAAATTGTTTCTAACTTTCTAGTTGCAAGTCTAGACTCCTCTTGAATGCAATTTGCCCATAATCGGTCAAACATAGGCAATTTGGATTGGCCACTAATGCTCTGAATGAATGGTTCACAAGAATGGGGAAGATGATTGAGGGTCATCACGACAAGCCCTCTATCTGCAACTACTTCTCCAATGGTGCCCAACTGATCCTTTAGTTTAGTAATCTTCATGAAGTAGGATTCAACTGAATCTTCTCTAGTCATCTTGATATTTGAGAGTTGTTGTCTTAAGGCAAGTGCTTTGTTGACATTGCTATTCTCAAATAGTTCCTTCAGGGCATCAAACATTCTTTTGGTCGTCTTATTTTGGGAGATTTGAGGTATCAAATGATCTTTAATAGAGTCCATCAAAATCCTTCTTGCCTTAGCATCATTCTTTTTCCATGATGGCTTCTTTACTTCTGCTTTTGGTACTATGCCATCCACAAATTTTAGAGGATCATTCTCTTCTAAGATGATGAGTAAAAAATCCATGAATTGAAGTTGGAAAATACTATTCATGTTGGAAGCCCCATCAAGTCTATCTTCAACTTTAACACTATTCATGTTGATTGCAGGCTTGGAAACTAAAACCTGATCCAGAAACCCTAGCAGGAGAGGGTAAAAAATTGAAATTTGGCAAATGAAGAATCTAATACCAAGGAAAGATGCGCCCTCCTAGGGTGAGTTGAATGGTCCTTCTTTTCTCTCAGATTTGTGGACAAAACAACTAGAAATTGGAAGCCCTAGTTTTTGGTACCAACAGAAATTAGGTCAAAATTGAAAATTTTCAGAATGGAAATCTGCTTCCGTAGATAAGTGCACCCTACTAGGGCGAGTTTCAAGGCACTTTCCGGATCAAATTTGAGGTTGGAAACCTCTGAAATTGAGAGCCCTAGTTTTCGACAATGGCCTCTTTCAACATTGCTTTGATACCATGTTGGATTTTAATATAGTAGTAGTATACTTCAATTATATGCATTGGAAAAAAATAAATATCACTGAAAGAATAAGCATGCACAGAAATAAAGAGATAGAGATTTATCCTGGGAAACCCTTCTACTCAAGGAAAGAAGACCCAACAATTTTCTTACTAAGAGAATCGATTCAAGATACAAAGTACATCAAGATACATACCCAACATGGAGATAAACCAAAGAACCAAAAAAGAAACTCTCCAAAGATAGTAGCCCCAGAATTAGTTTTCTTCTCTATCTTGCGTAGTTGTGTAGCGAATTTTGAGCGAATTGCTTGAGTGAACAAATGAAGGAGGCATCACCTTTATTTATACTTATTGATGAGTGTCTTTTTTCTCTTTTCTAGTGGGGTCGACTTGCCTGTCTTGATGAGGATGACTCCTCTTCAAATATAATAATCATTGTTTATTATCTTCTTCTTTGGGGGCCGACTTAAGGATGAGACCTCCCGAAGCTACTTACACCAACACAATCCCCTCACAAAATTCACTGCATTTCCAAATTTAAGTAGTAGCAGATAAGTGTTCAAACAACATCAACAACTCATTCTCTAAAATCGTTACAATATTTCATTTGCAAGAAAAGTATCATAACTAGATAAGTCATCCAACATTCTCGTTTTTTCTCCTTAGCCGACTTGTTTTTTCAAAGTAGCTCTTCATGTTTAAGAAAGTCAAATAGAGATTTATTTACGAGATAGAGTTTGCAGAGGAGGCATAATGATGTTTTAATTTAAAAGTTAAGGAGGTCGGATCACTGCAAAAGGAAATACCCTTACTATTATGGGCAACCTTGTGCCCAAAATTTGCGTCCAAACATGCCATATAACTTAAAATCTAACAAGCATGGTAAATTAGAGTAAAGTACTCTTCAGTGCTAATAGACAATGGTTTACCTTATGCAAAAATGATGTTGATTTAATTAGTACACCTCATTTGGTAGCAATTTCAACACTAGGACAACTACAATGATTACAATCAAACGAGTCAAGAAACCTACCATAGAAAATAGTCAAAAAGGCTATAGGAGGCACTAAATTCATCCATGAAAATCCAACAGTGATGAATTTAGGGGTTTAAAAGCATTTGGATTTGGTTCCAAATGAGGGAACAACCATGCTCATTGTGCCAAAGAAAGGGGTTGAGGGCTCTTTCAAAGCTTTAGAGAAAACAAAATAAGTGGATTCAAATTTATCAAAGAGAACGATTTGAGGTATCTCAAGTCAATGTAAATCATCTTGATAGATATTTACGAAGAAAACCATTCCAAGAATCCCTTTAGGTTATGCAATTAGATTTGACATGCTTCGACATAAACTCATGAAGAAAGACATTCCAAAATTCACATGCTCGAGGATATAAGTTCAAAACCAAAACATGTGAGATCTAAAAGAGGGAGAAAGATTTGCTTTTGAATTTTAACAATATCCAACGTTTCAAAATATTCTTAGAACATGAATACTCTCAGGATAAGGGAATTGTTTATTGAGAAACTTATCATCTAAACCTCTGGAGCAATGAGCACCATTGAGAAAATATGAAAATACATATACAAAAAGAATAATTTAATGATGATCACTCTAAATAAGTAGAAGTTCAACTTCTTGCAAATTCTTTTGACAAATATTCTTGCTTCCTTCTAATATATTGTCAAAAACAGTTGCAAACAATTTGTTAGGTATATAGGAGAATTCAAATGCAATTAGTCAGAAGTATAACATTTTCATATTAAATGATAGCAAGAGATTTTCATAGCAGAGATTGAGTGTGAGCGATTTTCCACCCTATTGTAGTTCCATAGCTTTCATGATGAATTCTAAAACCTTTACACCGAACACATTGAATCAAATAAGCTACTTTATGAAAATAGAACTCGAGGGTTTAGAATTAAACTGATCAAGAGCAAAAGCATTCTATTGGGAGCCAAATTCAAATTACCCCCTAGGGATGCTAAAGGAGGAGCCATCCAGATAGAAGTTCTTATATGTAAGGTTTGTTACAGCCTGAATTGGCACGTGTGATTAAAGCCCTAAAGAATAGGCTAGCCCAACTGCAACCTAGAGATGTTACCGACTGTCACCTCGATAACTACCTCTCTGCCCTTATGGTTGGCTCTTTTCCAACTCGAGGGGGGCTTTACTAGGATAGGATTGCTAGGCTATGGAAATAAGGGCACAACAATAATTTGAAGAGTTATCCCTAGCAAAACTTGAGGTCTTTGTTGTAGTATAAGTGATGGGAGGAGGCTTTTGAATACTAGTGTCAATCCCCAAGGGAAAAATGAAGTTAAGAGGAAATAAGACCAATGGAAGATGGGGAAGTTCTTCAATGGTTAGGGAAAATTGGATCCCTGTAGTGCCAACCAACTAACCCCTTCACAAGCGATTCATTATCGATTCTGATTCCAATTTCAAGTTGACCCTCGATTGATTCCGAGTTCGATTCTGATTTTTAAAACTATGGTTGCATGCCTCTGCCCATAGAAATAGTGGCAACCCCTGGTCATACAAGATGGTTCTTGTAGCTGCAACAATAACTTTGTTTTTACGCTTAGCTACTCCATTATATTGAGGATTATAAGGGCTAGTGTACTCTATCTTGATCCCAGCAACTACACAAAAGTCCTTGAAGGCACTTGAGGTATACTCGCCTTCATTATCAGATCTCAATGTCTTGATCTTTTCCCAGTAAAGTTTTCCATAAAAGCTTTGAACTCCTGAATCTTGTTGAAGACTTGATATTTGGTATTCATAAAGAAGATCCAGGTTCTCTTGGAGTAGTCATCAATAAATGTCACATAGTACTCGCAACCCTTGAGAGAGGTAGTAGACATGGACCTGTAGTCACTCCTGACCGACGTGCGTGTGTCAAATCCCAAAAATAGGCACACCGATCCGATGGCAACTGCGAAAAGAGCGGCCACTGTCACCACACTCCTCTCTTCCTCACTTCAAGTTGGCTCTTCTCCAACTCAAGGGGGGATTCCCTAAGGTTTAAGATCACTAAGGCAGGAACAATGGTGGACAAGGTAAAATTGAAGAGGTTGCCTTAAAGAAATGGTTGTAGGATAGGTGTAAATTGAACGAGTGACAGGAAAGAGGGAAGGATCAGCTCTCACAAAGAGACCATTGCTAGTACATCCAAAGGGAGAATGGAGTCAAAGGGGAAACTAAAGAGGGCCCTGTGTCATATGTGATTAAGGGGGAGAGATCGCATGATTGAGCAAACCACCCTTAGTCGAATTGCGACTACTAGATTTACTTCTTCCTCCTAATTGCGGGAGATGCGCTGTGTGTGCAAAGGATAAATACTACACAATCAACCTAGATTAAGTGTAAACATCGATGCCCATACAAACATACTCACAAAGGGAAAAAAACTAATAACTTTTAAGATTTTTCCAACATGGTGGTACCATCCGCCTATGATCCCCGGTGCAAACATAGAAAAGAAACGAAGTAATTTCTAGCAAAATTCACCGTTATTGAAGCATCGCAAGTTCACACCACACATTGCTAAGAATCCTTAATTAAACATCCTTAAACTCACATCTGATGAATTTTTTATTAAGCTCTAGGAAAGAAATATTCCAACTTTTCCATCTTTACAATGAAGAGGCCTTGCTTCTTTTATAGGCCAAAAAGGCTCCTATAAAATAAAAGGACATGAAATAATAAAATAATAAAAAGGTGGATTGAGATCGACTTTTCTCTCTAAAGTCTAAAAAGACTAACCACTACTTTGGCTGATTGACTAACCAAAAGGATCCTTGTTAAGTAAAACTGCTTTTTAATTTAAAACACCCACTTAACCAAAGGCGTCAATACCACTATAAAGAATTGAATCCTTTGAGACTAATTCCCATGCAATCAACGGTTTAATGAAGATGTGGGTCACTAGGTGGGTAGGTGCTGCCTCAAAACCCCACGTAGCATGGTAGACACCCTCGAGCAGTTACCTAACCTAAATCACTTAGTGTGAAACTTCTCCTTATGATCAGCTGCCACTCGAGATGACATGAGTTTAACAACAACTCAAGCGTTCGATTGCCAAAAATTTCAAGCCAAACTCCATGCGAATATATCCCTGTAGAACGAAGAATGTACATCTTGTAGCATATAGGTGACTGTAGGTAGCCATAGACAACCTCTAAAAAACATGCTACCTATTAGGGTGGTAACAGGACCCTCACACATTTCAGTGGGTGAGATCTAAAACTCCTACTACCCTGTGATCATTGCTTAGGAAGGATATCTTGCTGTACTTTCCCATAGCGCAACCCTTACACTTATCCTTCTTCTCATCCCTAAAATATGGTAACCCGGTCACTATATCCTTGAGGATGTTTAAGGCCCCATGGTGCAGATGGGCCATCCTCATATGCCACAACTCCATCATCTCAGTGTTGTTTGCTGCACAAGCCTTAGCAACCTCAAATTGCAGCTTGTAGATCTTCCCTTCCCTCACTCTTATCATCCTCTTGGTCGTGGAGTGTTTGGGTTTGATGAACACTTCCATCCTTGAAGGTTATAATGTAGCCCTTATCTTCGAACGCTGAAACAACAATCAATTTTATTTTGTAGCTTAGGTACATACAACACATCATGTATTGTTAATGGTCCATACTCTCTCTAGAATGTGAGTGATCCAAGTCCCATCGCTGGACACTTGGTATCGTCAGTTGTCTCCACTTCCAAGTGCATGTTTCTCTCATTAAGTTGAGAGAAATACTCTCGCACCCTTGTCATATGACAAGATGCTCCATAGTCTATGTACCAAAAACCTCTATTTGTTGATCTTACTGACCAAGCAGATAGTGAGAAGTATCTGTCAAAATGCTTTGCAAACTCATCAATCTCCTTTGAGACTGTTGCAAAACCTCCTTTCTTTTGCTAGGGCATTGGCTGGCAAAGTGGCCAATTTTTTTGCAAGCAATTTTATCTTGCTGAAATCCTCTTTCTCAACACTAAAAGTCTGATCCTGGATTGGCCCCTTCTTGGCTTTGGCCTTGCCTTTTCCAGCTAGGGCAACATCCTCATCATGCTCCACCTTTCGTTGACCTGGGTTGAGGTCATCTAGATTCAACTCCTCTTCGGTGAAATCGGTCCACAACCTTTCCCACTTGGGTAAGGTCTCTCTCCCTACAACACAACTGACAAAGATCTCATACCTCTTGTTGAAGCATTGAAGGGCCATCTTCACAAGATCTATAGGGTCTATCTTCTCACTGACAGTTGTTAGTTCATCTTTCACTTGAGTGAACCTGTAAGGTATGCAACAACATTTTCTCCTTTGCTTTGCTTCACACTCCTAAGTTTGTCACTGAGCATCATTTCTCTTGTGTGATCATCTGACTGGTACAGGTCATGGAGGGTGTCCTACATATGCTTGGCAGTCTTCTCCCCATACACATGAGGTAGAATGCAATCTTTCACACCATCCACTATCATCCTCCTCACCTTTATCTCCTTCTTGGCATATGCAGCCATTCCTACTACATCTTTGTAGATTTTTCACTAGTTATCAGCCACCGGTTTATAAGTAAAACTTAACACGGTTTATGACATTCTCAGAAATTTAACATACTGGAAATAAACAATAAATTTTCAGACTTTAAAACACTGCTGTAACTACTCTTTTTCATTGACAGAAAATAAATATCAGCACGCCATTCAACACATAGAACACAATAATTTTCGCCCAATGGCCCTGGAAAAACCCACAAGGGGAAAACCAGTCAGAGAGAGATTTTATTATCAGGAAATTTACAGTAAAACTCACAAATTTTCAAACCAACTTATCTCAACCAGGAAGAGAAAATTTCTGGCTCGTTTTTCGCGCCAAACAGAAAAAATCAAACTCAATTTTTTTCCTGATTTTTGCCTTGTTTTTCATGGCGCTGTACAGACTGACTGTACGGAATGTATCGTACAGACCTCGAAATCCGTGCCCAGTTTTTTTCTTGAAAATTGTGCCCAAAAATCTGCCTTGAAAATTGTGCTTGCTGCCTCGAAAATCGTACGGTATAGACTGTACGGACCAACAATAAATGCTGTTGTCCTCTCCTCAATTTTCGTGCCCTTTCTAATGCTGTTCTTCCCCTCGATTTGCGTGCTGCAAATATTTTTCTCTTTCTCAGAAAAATGGAAACTTTCTCTCTCAGCTCTCTCCACTTCAATTTGCAAAAAATGAGGAAAATGATCTTCCCTTGCCTTTTTGAGAGAACCCTTGGGTTCATCTAATCTAACTGTGGAGAGGGGTTCATCTAATCTAATGGTGGAGATTAGATTAGATCGGTGGATGAGATTAAATGCTCATATTTATTTCTCATAAATATTAATTTCACTCACCCACTTAAATTTATCAAAAAGTGGCTTTACTCTTCAAAGTCAAATTAAATGCTCCACTTAAGTCATTTAATGCAAGGGTCACTTTATTTCCCTTCACTAAGTGACTAAGGCTAAAGTCACTTAGGGGAACACTTCCATAGGTACAAAACTAACACTCCCTCTTACCGAGGAAGGTGATCTGCACCACTCCCAACTTGTCCCTGAAGAAGACAAACTTGCCCCTCCCCAAAGACTTCGTCAAAATGTCTGCTACCTGCTCATCAGTGGAAATGTACTGAAGCGTAATTGCCCCTCTCTGAACATAGTCCCGCATGAAATGATATTTGATCTCAATGTGCTTTGACTTGTCATGAAAAACTGGATTCTCAGAGAGCTGGATGCAACTTTGATTATCACAGTAAATCATCGTAGGCCTAAGCTCCTGACCAAATAGATTCACTAGCAACTTGCAAAGCCACAAGGCCTCGCAGCTGGCCAAACTGGGTGCCATATACTCAGCCTCGACAGTACTCAATGCAACGGACTTCTACTTCCGACTAAACCACAACACTGCTGCCGATCCCAAACTGAAACAACATCCGTAAGTGCTCTTCTGGTCTGCCACACTGCCTGCCCAATCTAAGTCTGTATAACCAACCAATCTGATCCCCTCTGACCTCCTGTAGTCCAAACCAAAATCCACTATTCCTTAAACATAACGCAACACATGTTTTGCAGCGACCCAATGCACACTCCTAGGCTCAACCATGAATTGGCTAAGAGTGTTCATTGCAAAACACAAATCTGGTCGAGTGTTGACCAGATACATCAATGACCCGATAAGTTGATGGTATAAAGTAGGATCCACCAACTCTCCCTCAGAATCATGAAGCTTCTTCCGGTTGGTGATCATAGGTGTCGACATAGGCTTGCAATCCTCCATCTTGATTCTCCTCAAAATATCAACCGCATACTTTCCCTTCCCCAGGAAAATATGTTCAGGCTCTTGCCAAACCTCCAATCCCAAGAAATAATGCATCAACCCAATATCAGTCATCTCGTACTCTGCCGCAAGATCCTTCTTGCATGCTCCAATGGGTCTCTCTCTCCCTGTGATAAACAAGTCATCAACATATAGCAGAAGAACAAGCGGATCATCTCCAACCATGATGAAGTAGAGATTCAGATCTGCTTCACTCTTCTAAAACCCCATGCTCAACAAGTAAGAATCGATTATGGAGTACCAAGCTCTAGGAGCTTGCTTCAGCTCATACAGGGCCTTCTTCAACCTGCAAACAGGAGACTCTCTCTCATGTATCTCAAAGCCCTGAGGCTACTCAATGTAAATCTCCTCCTGTATGATCCAATTGAGAAATGCAGTCTTCACATCCATTTGATGGATCTTCCAACCCATTTTCGCTGCAATGGAGAAGCAAGCCCCTGATAGAAGTATATCGAGCGACTGGCGCAAAAGTATGATCATAATCAATGCCCTCAACCTGTGAAAATCCCCGCGCTACAAACCTGGCTTTGAACTTCTCCACACTCCCATCTGTCGCATGCTTCAGCTTGTAAAGCCAACGAGAAGTCACCACTGACTTCCCCTCAGGTCTCGAAACAATCTCCCATACATCATTCTTCATTATGGAATGGTGCTCATCCATCATGGCATCTCTCCATACCTAATGCTGGGAGGCCTCCTCAAAAGTAGAAGGCTTAGAATCTCGTGTACTAGCCACCAACAACATGCCCAATCTGTCAGGCATCTTGATGGCTCTCACCTCCTCCCTGGGTGTCCCAAACTCCTAAGCTTCCTTCAAGGTATCCCGAAGCCACTTAGGTGCCTTCGTCCTTGGAGGTTGCTCCCACATTGTTCTGTCATCATCTGAAGATCTGCCAAAGGTGGAAACCCCAGTATGTCGTGAACCTAAAGCTGGTGTGGCAACACCAGGTGTATCCTGTAATCCTGATCTTGATCCCGATCCCCTGTAAGGTGTACCTGTAATAGTAGACCCATTACCTGTCCCCGAAGACCCTGCTGGCATAACCATTGAACCTGGTGAACTTGTGCCAACACTCTATGGTCTTGTGACCCCGGAAACCTGTGATCTTGACTGCTGCGTAGATGGAACTTGTTAAACAACCTGAGGTGCAGGGACCTGCTGCTCTCCCTGCTCTGACTCTCTTGACTTCCTGAAGGCCAGCTCCTCCTTGTTGCCCACCTATTTCGACTAGGTGGCAACCTCATGTACATAAAGATGTACATAATTGTACAAATTGTACCTTGGAAAAATCTGAGGATTTTTCACTTCTGCAGGGCAATTGCCCCTTTGTAAAACGAAATGTCCGCTCCCCTGCGTGGGAAAACTACTGTAATTCTATGTGTTAGTGTGGGTCATATGATATGGACGCCACACCATGGAACTGGTTATTAGGGAAGTCCCCTCATCGAGTGTTTTTTCCCTTTCCAATTAATCTTGTTCTTTAACGATTTTAATTGGTTAGGTTTTTCACTCAAAATCCTCCAAAGTGGTGACGGGCGTTCTAACAATCAAGTCCATGGGGTGGCTAAGGGTTCAAAATGTTGTTCATGACCATGCAGGACATTTGTATAGAGTCTTGCGGAGTTTTGTTATGTTGTTTTTCTAGTTAATTAACTAAGTTTGGATGTAATAATGTAATTGCTCAAGCATTGGCACTTTGTAATAGGGGCTATGAATGCAAGGTAAATTGCTATGAAACCCCCTAGGCCACTGTTTCGAGTCTTATGTCATTCTGATAAGGGGTTGAAGAGATAGACCAATTTTGGTCAGGAGGGGTCTATCTTCCCTAGGGAATTATTTAATTTTTCCCTAAGTTAAAATTCACATTATTTGATTTTGAAGTAAAAAAATCAAATAATGCCATGGTAATTTTGTTTGGGGGTTGCTAAGCCTAGGAAAATTTATTTCAAATTTTTCCACCCCCCCATGGCCAAGATATTAATTTTTGAAATTTATTTTGAAATTTTCCTAAGTAAAAAATTGGGAAATTTTAAATTTAATTTTAAAAATTAAATGAAAGTGAATTTTGGAGTTTTAACCTAAGTTAAGAGGTTAAATATTTTGTTTTGGGACTTAAGCATGGTCCAAACCACCCTAAAAAGGGAGGCGTCACATAAAGAAGCTCCTCTAAAGATGGCGGCCACCCCAGAAACACCTCCAAAGGTAGCGCATACATGAAAAAAACCCCCACGTGTTGAGCGTTGGTGAGAAAGGGCCCACATAGGGAGACGCCTAGCTTGGGGGCCCACAACTAAACAATCTAAAGGGGAGCGCTTGGTCAAAACCCTAGATCTAAGGGTGTAGAATGGTTGAGGCATGGATCAAGCACCCAAGCCATGGATTGAGGAGGCGCCTAAGCTATTTGATTGGTTGAGAAGGGTGCAAAGTCAATATACCTAGATCTAGTGGTGGAGATCTAATCTAGATCTAGATCTAATCTTGGCCATTGATCTTTAAGGGGTTGGGGTTGCTCCTCAACTATATAATGAGGGTCTCACTCCCTCATTTGATATAGATCTCTCATGCTATTGTTATGCTGCAAAAATATTGCCTCTCTTCTCTTCTTCAACATTGTGCCCTAGCTATTTTGCTCAAGCCCTAGAGGCTTCTTGTACTCAAATCTTGCCCTAGTTGGGCCATAATCAAGGAAATTCTTTGGAGGGACATGGTGCTGTTGTTCTACATTTTTCATGGTCTATTATTGAGGTAACTTGTATCTTATATTTGGTTTTGCATATTTGTATTAGTCTAGTTAGCTCTCCACAAAGTATTTTGTGGAGAGATTAGAGAGTAGAAGTATTTTTACCCTCTTTTGTGAATTATTTAGCAAGTTTCTTCAAAGTATTTTGTAGAGATTGTTAGATATTCATCACTAGGCTTACATATTTTTGCAGATTTAGTATTTGTTTACAGGTTTTCCAAGCCAAGGACATCTCTCCAAGGGTTTCATCTTCAAATCTGCATTTTCGTCCATCTATCTTTCTCTTTCCCGAAACTGAGTTTTATTCACTGTATAGTGAATAAAACCCTTGTTTTAGGGCTTTCATCCATTATAGATTAGTATAGAGTTTTAAATCTGCTGTTTATATATCATTTTGAGGTCAAAACATTCATTTTTAAACCACTAAAACTTCATTTTTCCAAAATTTCAAGTTCAGATTTTTTCAGTAAATTTTCTGGGTTTTACACTAATCTGTGCTAACTTTCTGTTTTAGTGTTTCTGCAGTAAATTCCAGCAAGTAAAGTTGCTGGTTTGTTGCAAGTTTATGCACAGAAGAGGGGGTTATGCTGCCCTAAATTGCCTGGAAAAGCCTTAGAAAAGTTTTGGTCCAAAAGAGGCCAAAAAACCACATTTCTTCTCTTTCTTCTACAAGATTGTAAACCCCAAAAGAGAAGTTCTCTTTGGGGTATTCTCTAAAGCTTTGAAAGCTGTTGTAAATATGTATATGAGTAGTGTAGAGATAGCCTAGAACACTAGTTGTTTAGATTTATTTTTATGCAAGTTTTATTTTTGTTTACCCACCTTCCCTTAAGGGATTGAAGTGAGGTTAGGTTAATCATTTTTTTATTTCTGTTTACCCACCATCTCTGTTACAGAGATTGTTGTGTGGTTAGGTATTGTTTTAGCTAATCGCATTTTCCTTTTAAGTTTCTGTTCAAAGTAGTTAAATTTAAATTTTATTTCTGTCAAAAGAGTAACCATACAACCCACTGATCCGGTGTATCCCCTGTCCCACTTGTCATCTCCCTTTAGGGACTTCAAGTTTGGGTATGAAAAGCAGGAGAAGTGGGGGCTTAGTTTAATTAGAACAACTCCCTTTTTCTGCTACAAACCTTCACATTTTGCTTTTCAGTCCAAGATCAAGTACCAGCATCTCCCATAAGGGATACCGCTTGGTTGATCTTATTGATAATATAAAATTAACCTTGCATGCTAATCACCAAGACTTAAAATTTACCCTTAAAATTAACCAACAACGAATTTAGCCCCTGTTCCTCTACTCGGTTATCACCCTTCGGGGTATTCACGAGATACGACAGGGGGTAGAGGAGTTTAGTTTAATAGGCATCCATCTTGCTATTTGTTCGGTTGATTAAAAACAGTGACCTTGGAAGCTACTTGGGGTAGAAGACCGTGGGGGGTCTCTAGGCGTTCTACGTCCTCCTTGTGAGCACCGGGGCATTGGGGTTTGACCTGGGAGCTACGGGTGGGCTTTGCTCCCACTTTGTTGAGCGCACCAGCATTCCCTCTTTGACTTGAGAAATACTAGATTGGGGTAGTCACACCACCGGATCTAAAACTTAATCAAAGACTTCAACTTTAATAAAATTTATTAAAACGAACCAAGAGACATTGCAAAACCGGTTCTATAACATTTTCATTCCAGCAGCATTTCACTCCAATATTGCACTTGTTTCCCTTCAGTTGTTGTTGCACCTGCAAAGCAAACCTAATAATTTTCTAACTTGTGGATATTAATCAACTGGTTTACTTTTTTCTTCTATTTATCTGAGCATTGTCATCATCAAGTTTATTCATAATATTACTGCTCAACTGTTTAATACTGTTCATATTACTCAATTGTGATTATATGATTTTTCATTTATCTTGAAAATATTGTTCATAGTTTGATCTCATCTCATTTTAGATAACTTAACCTGTGGGATAATTAACCTAGATTGCATCCATTGAAAGTTGCATTCTCTGACTCCATTACTTAGGCAATGGTTATATTAAAAGGATTGACTGTCATAAAAATATTGCATCTTGCATTGGTTTGACTGTCATCTTTCAAAACCTTGGCCTCACACTTTAATAAGATCCCTTTAATTTGTAATTAATTAAAAAATCAGGAACTTAGTCTTCCATAGGGACTTCCCCCCTTGGCTCTGTTGGGATCTTGCCTAAACGGAAGAGTTGTGGACTGTGGTGACAGTGGTCCCCAGCTCTCGCTTGCCCCCAAGGACACATATAGCAGGTTGTGACTTTCCTGTGCCTTAAAGTGTGAATTAGGCGGCAACACTCCTTAAACTTCACATCCCTTCTCACCACCACTTTTTTCTGAGAGAGAAGGTAAATACGGAAGGCTTTTGTAGTCTCATCATAGCCCACAAAGATGCCCTTCTCTGCAGTGGGCTCCAACTTTGTCCTCTTCTCTGAAGGGACATGAGAGTAAGTCAGACTACCAAATATCCGAAAATGGCCAACTTCAGGCTTCTTGCCTGAAAAGCACTCCTCAGGTGTCATATTCCCCACTGCCCGATGGGGACTCCTGTTCTGAAGATATTCAACGGTGCTGCAAGCCTCAACCCAAAGAAAGAAAGGAAGCGACTGGTCATGTAGCATAGCCCGGGTTGCTCCAACAATGGACCTGTTCTTCCTCTCTGCTACTCCATTCTGCTCTGGAATATACGGAATTGTCAACAGTCTCCTGATCCCCTCATGTTTGCAAAATCCATCAAACTCCTTAGAGGTATACTCACCCTCGTTATCTGATCTCAAGACTCGGATCTTCCTCCCTATTTGGTTCTCTACAAGAGCTTTGAACTCTTGGAACCTCTGCAAGACTTCCTTAGACTTCTTGCTCTTCAGAAAGTAGATCTATGTCTTCCTGTAATGGTCATTAATGAATGTCACATAATACTCGTATCCTCTCAAGGACACAGAAGACATAGGTCCGCATAAGTCTGAATGTATCAAGTCAAGAGTACTTGCTGACCTTCTATCACTACTTGGAAAAGCAGTCTTGGTGTACTTTCCTAAAGCACACCCCATGCACAGATCACTCTGCCCTGTGTTGAACTCCGATAATCTTGTAACTATGTGTCTCAACAACCCCAAGGCTGGATGATGCAGGTGAGCCATCCTACTATGCCAAAGCTCACATAACTCATTGCTGTTGCTATGTGCTAAAGCATGCTGCATCATACCAAAGCTCACACAAAGCTAAAGCATGTTGCGGCTGAAACAAGAGCCTATATAGTTTCCCACATCTCACTCCAATGGCAACTGAAGTAGATGGTCCTGCAGTCTTGGGAAATAGATGCACGTGTCCATCTAGGAAAGACACCCCAAGACCCTGATCCTCGATCATGGAAACTGACACTAGGTTCTTTTTAAGCCCAGGTACATACAATACATCTCACAATACCATGGGACTCATGGACTCCCTCTGAAATTTAATGGTCCCACGTCCAACTGCACTGACTACTAAGTCATCTCCCAACACAACCTCCATATCTGTATCTATCTGTGAAAGCTTGGAGAACATCTCACGAGCACCCGTCATGTGACTCGAGGCTCTGCTATCTATGTACCAAGTGCTGGAAGTAGATGCACTGTAAGAATGGTTTGTCACACAGGAAAACTCCCTTTGTCTGTCAACATCCGCACTAGTGAGAATGGATGCTCTCTCTCTCTCAATATGCTTAGTGCATAGTGAAAACTCACTCTGAAATTGTGCTGCAAAATCATCGATCTCAGCTGAAGCGGATGTTTACTGTTGCTTCTTCTTCTTCTTGTTCGGACACGTAGCAGCATAGTGTCCCATCTTGTGACATGCAAAGCACTTCACAGTGCTCATATCCTTCTTCTGCCCATCCTGCTGCTGCTTGGCCCCACCCTTCTTGGGACCCTTCTTGCTCTTCTTCTTCCCTTTTGCTGTCAATGCCACATCCTCCTCATCTCCCCTACTAGTCGAAGCACTGCACTGTAAGAAACCCCTCCGAGTCTCCTCCTGAACAAAGTCATCACATACTCTGTCCCAAGATGGCAAGTTCTCTCTGGCCACCAACCCCTGAACAACCACAGCCCAAGGTGCAGTCACCCCATGCAGGGCTGTCCGCACTAACTCAGGACTAGTAATCGCCACCCCAACAGCTGCAAGCTCATCTCTCACCTGAGAGATCCTAGTGAGATAAATCATACACATTGTTATCCAACTTTTTGTACCATAAGTTGGGTTACCTAAGGAGCCGCCGCTTGACAGACTTGTTCAAAGTCTGATTCTAGTATATCAGTTGATCCGTCTGCTTGTCTAGCCAATATTGGCTAGTCACTTTTTTATTTGAATAATTTTGACTATGGCCCCACGGGGTTTGTAATAAAATGTGCTAGTAGGATATTTTTGAGTGGTTCGGTCTCCTGAGACGTAGAATCTCAAATAGGGTATTCCAGGGAGTTTTTTGCCCCCGACAATTATGCTTTGCTTTCAGCCGAGTATAATTGACGAGGTTTTCTCCCGCTTTCTCCAAAGCTGGAATGTCCGATGTTGAATTCTGGGCCTTAGGGGGTTATTAGAGCCAAACTGAGTGTTATAGGCCTACTAGACATTATTTAGATAGATCATGGTCATGTCCTAAGTCATCTGGACACATAAAAAAATTTCGAAAAAATCTTTTTCGAACAATGAAAAATTATTTTTTAATTTTTATTTACTTTTCCTAAGTTTTTTGGGTTAATTTTTCCATAAATTAAATGGAAAAAACCCGTTCATGATCCGGACTCGGAATTCAGTGATTAAAGGCTCTAACCTTAAGCCAAAAATCATTCTTGATCAGCCAGCCAGCCAGAACCAACTTTCAGATCAACAATCGGACACATAATGCCTTTTTACTCAAAAAAGTCAGTTTTGAGTAAAAAATGACTTTTAGTAAGAAAATGATTTTTATTAAAAAATGATTTTTATTAAAAAAATGATTATTTTGGAGAAAACTAAAACTCTCCAAATTAATCCAAATTTAATCAAATAAAAGGCCAAATGACATCTCATGGAACACTTATGATGATTGGAGTTAACATAACTCAGCTTCAGTCATCATTAAGAGAGCAATTAATTTATTATCAATTATTAGACATGTCATCTCCAGCTAAAGATGAGATGGAGAGCTCTCATTGGTCCGGTGATTTGATTGAGGTAAAGACTAAAGCTTACACCATCAGTGGGCTTCCCAAACCTAGCTCAGGCTCCTGCCAAACCTAAAGGATGAGCTTACCTACATCCAGACTCACACATGTGGCCTCATCCTTGGCTTGTTTTCATTGCACAGGTTTGGAGTGGGGGCTCCTTGCCTAGGTGGAGGCCTCCCCTCACTCCCGGTTTTCTAATTTAGGTCTGGGCTCTTTGTTAGGTGGCTAAGCTGGTTAGGGTTGGTTTTTTGGTTTTAGGGTTTTAGCACTCTCATTTGTTAAAAAGAGGTTCTTTCAGCTCTATTTGGATGGACTTTTGGGCATAGAGGCTCTGCAAAAATTGTAATCATTATATTATTGAATAAAGCTTTTCGACTTTGGAGGTCTACAGGATTGTCCCTTCATTGGTGGATGTGTTGTATGAGGTGATCTCTTTCCATGCTTTCAATTTGTTATTTATGTGTTGAATCAAACAACTAGCTTTAGAAGTCTATTATTAGAACATAAGATTTACCATTTGCTGCTGTCAAGTTGGTTTATTATGCAAAGTTTATCATAATCTAGATGGGTACAAATATTCAGTTATATGAAGTATTGATCTTGATTTGCATATTCCTAGCATACTAGATTTTATTGTTTGATCTCACTGGGTATCAAGTTGGATTGTCTTTACAGATCTCGCCATTTGGAGAAAGGTGCGAGCTCAGCTGCATCAAACTCATCTCTATCATCATAAGAACCTTCTAACATTGTTGACTTTTAGGACCTACAGAGAGTTTGGCTTTTTCCAAGAGGAAAAAACAAGGAGATCTTCCTCCAAAGTTCCATCTCAAAGTCTTTCATAAATTCTTCTTTAAAATTCTTTTGGTTACCGGTTACTTAGGAAGCCCTAGTTTACTTCTTTCCATCCTTTGGCTTCCCTTTCTTTGCCTTGTTTGGCTCGCCTTTCCTCCTTCCTTTTCGCTGCCCTCTTTTTCCTCCTTGTGGACAACCCTCTTTTTACTCTTCGCTGCTCTCTTTTCACTCAGCTTTGCAGCCCTCTTTCTTCTCTTTGGACAGCTCTCGTTTTACCTAGTTTTCACCCCTTTTTTCATGCTTTGGACAGCCCTCTTTTTCCTCCTTGTGGATAGCCCTCTTTTGATTGTTCGCTGCCATTTTTTTAACTGTTTTACAGCCCTCTTTTTGCCTTTGGACAGCCCTCTTTTTCACATTTAGGACAGCCCTTTTTTTCACCTTTTCTCTCTCCTCTTTCTTGGTTTTTCTCCTCTCTTTTTCCTTTTCTTTCACCGCTGGTTTTTACCCTTTTTTTTGAGAATTTAGTTTGTAGTTTGTCTTTAAATTTTTGAGTAATACATAACGTTTGAATTGTTCAAAGCTCTTATTTGCAGGAAGAATCGAGAAAAGCCCAAAGGGCCTTGAGCAAGCAAGGAAGCAAGCAAGAATAAAAAAGACAAATATTCCCTCTTCTCTCTATCCCTTTCTCTCCATGTTCTTCCAAGGCAAAGGCAAAAAATAAAAGCCATCAAAATTGTAAAAATTAATAAAAAAGCGAGTGGGATTACGGCTCCCGCACCTTTCTTCCCCCATTTGGGGGAAGCCTGTATCGTCTCATTGTCATGCTTTTCATTTTTGGTTTAAATTGCTAATGATAGGATAGGGTAGGATAAGTTGCATAATCATAATCAAATAGTTCATGTTTTGATTAATTCATTATGTTTTGAAAATGAAGTAAAAGTATTGATTTGACTGTTTGATTAAATATTGAATAAGTTCTTACTGTATACTTACCCCCTTGCTTTCCTGATTAGGGCCCTAAAAAGCCTGAAAGAGACTCTTGGGTAGTTAGATTTTTTATGTTCTATGTATTTTTCAAGTTTAACAAATTAAGTAAGACTCTTGAACTTGCAGTAACACAAGTCAAGAGCACTCTCTATCGGAGAGCATTCATAGAACTGCATATCCCTGCATTAGGCATCTTAGATTAGATAAGTCTCTTGAACCACTGTCATAAGACGGGGTCAAGAGCGCTTTCTGTCGGAGAGTCCTAATTAATTAATTTAATAAAACTTGCAACACACACCCCTTTAATTAATTAACTCCTTCCCTCCTTGTCGGAGTATGCTTTGACCGATCTCAGATTGGAGTACCTAGAAACGACACTGGATCTTTAAACCCTGCAAGAGTAACCTAATAATACTTAACACCCTGTAACCAACGCACCGACGTTGTAGGGATTCTTCCAAAGTACTTCCTAGTAGAGGCGCCGGAACCTCCTGCTGTCTTAGATTCTCGGCTACCTGGTCACTTGACAATATCAGCCTGGGATACTGGGCGGGCCTGACATGTCTTAAACGGAGGAAACTTAGAAGAGTCTCCCGGCTTTGATAAACCTTCGTTGACACCTTAATCAAGAACCCATAAAAACCTTAAAACCTACCAAGAGCACTCGCATCACCTAACATTCACTAGCTTGATTTGTAGACTTGTGTTTAATTCTCTGGTGCATTTCAGCTTCATTGACTCCATAAGGCACTGGTCCTTTTTAATTTGCATAATCATATTATTTGATCAATGGTCTATGGTTTATCATAATTTCTTTCTCTGAATGCACTATTAAAGTCTAGAATTTTTGCTTATCTTTGTAATCTGTTGTTAGCAACGTGGATTGCTTTTGATTTAGTGTCATATTCATAATAAACAAACACTTCAAATCATAATAACTCCTAAACAACACCCATCTGCATCCGCAACTAATCAAAACACTTTAACAACTTAAGAGCCATAGAAACTCTTTTGTAGGGACTACCCCCCTTGGCTTCGTTAGGAGTTAGCTTAAACGGACGAGCTAGGAGTAGGTGACAGTACCTGGCTCTGTGCTTGCCCCCAAGGTGACACCTCTCCCACTTTCTCAAGTGAGGAGACAGCTTTCGAAAGATTTTTGCTGCTGGTGTGCGATCGGCGGACAACACACATCTCACCTTTGACCATCTTCATGTTCTTCAGCTTCTCTCTAAGCACCATCTTCCCGTTTTCATTAGTACTCTGAAACAACCCGGTCAAAGCACTCCACATCTCATGTGCATGATCCTTCCTGGAAATGTGAGGAATTACATGATCTTTAACAGCATCCAAAGTAATCATCATGGCTTTAATGCCCTTCTTCACAAAAGCTGCATGTGCTACTACATCAGTGGTAACACTTGGAATGACAATGGGGTGAGCAGTAGTGTTGTTAACTGCCTTATCCCACAACTCATTCTCTCTCAACAAAAGGACTATCCTGGCCTTCCATGAGACAAAATTCCTTGCCCCATCTAGTCTATCTTCACTTCTCAACCCAACGGAATTCATTTTTACCAAAGAACAAGTTTCAGTAAAATGTAATACTGTCACAAAAGTTTTCTCTGAATTCTGGAAATGACTGTTTCACTGCTAAAATTTAGTTTTCTTCCCAACTCGGCTTTGATACCATGTAGATTTTTCACTAGTTTTCAGCCACCGGTTTATAAGTAAAATTTAACACTGTTTATGACATTCTCAGAAATTTAACATACTGGAAATAAACAGTAAATTTTCAGACTTTAAAACACTGCTATGACTACTCTTTTTCACTGACAGAAAATAAATATCAGCATGCCATTCAATACACAAAACACAATAATTTTCGGCCAATGGCCCTGGAAAAACCAGTCAGAGAGAGAGATTTTATTATCAGGAAATTTACAGCAAAACTCAGAATTTTTCAGACCAACTTATCTTAACCCGGAAGAGAAAATTTCTGCCTCGCTTTTCGTGCCAAACAGAAAAAATCAAACTCAGATTTTTTTTCTTGTTTTCTGCCTCGATTTTAGTGCTGAAGTATGGACTGTACCATACGAACTTCGAAATCTGTGCCCAAAAATTTTTCCTCGAAAATCGTGCCCAGAAATCTGCATCGAAAATCGTGCTTGTTGCCTTGAAAACCGTATTGTATGGACTATATGGACCAGTAATAAATGCTGCTGTCCTCTCCTCCATTTCTGTGCTCTTTCTGTTGCTGTTCTTTCCCTCGATTTGCGAGCTACAAATATTTTTCTCTTTCTCAGAAAAATGGAAACTTTCTCTCTCAGCTCTCTCCTTCACTTCAATCCTCAAAAAATGAGGAAAATGACCTTCCCTTGCCTTTTTGAGAGAACCCTAGGGTTCATCTAATCTAACGGTGGAGATTAGATTAGATCGGTGGATGAGATTAAATGCTCACATTTATTTTTCATAAATATTAATTTCACTCACCCACTTAAATTTATCAAAAAGTGACTTTACTCTCTAAAGTCAAATTAAATGCTCCACTTAAGTCATTTAATGCAAGGGTCACTTTATTTCCCTTCACTAAGTGACTAAGGCTAAAGTCACTTAGGGGAACACTTCCCTAGGTACAAAACTAACAATCTTAAGGTTCAACAGTTGTACCATCAATGAACTCCCACAACCCTTGCTCTTCCAGCACAAGCATGATTCTCTGAGTACAAGGAATGTAGTTTGAAGCCCCTTTAAGTCTCTCCTCAAAGCGTGGCCTAAGTTAGCCATTTTGACCTCTGTCATTGGAAACTCCCTAAAACTCTAGGGCAAAGAAAAAACCCCAGTTCAAACTTTTGGCTCGACTTTTCTCTTCTGGGCAGCTGGCTTGAACTTCCAGTAAATATTGACTGATTGTTCTAGTATTCAGAGTTGGAGCTATGATACCATGTTAATCTATCACAACTCAGTACCATGCTTTACTTTCCTAATTAAATACATAGTCACAAATTAATATTTAACAATTGCAATTGATTAATAACGTAAAACAAAAGAAAATAATGAAAGCCAAATACACAACAACAAAAAAAGTTAACCTAGAAACACTAAATGGGGAAAATAAAAAAAGTTTGTGAGAGAGTTTTATTATATTAGCAACAAAAATTGCTTCAAAAAGTGCTTATTACAGCAGAAATAATCCCCCCAACACTTAGGGCACACCCCAACTCAACAATTGAGCTCAACACGAGTTGATTTCTCCCTTAGACCTCACCATATAGACTTCTGGACTGTGTGTACAGCTGCTGCTACAAAACTTGACCACTTCTTTGCTTTGTACGGTTGGAAAGGACGCCTAGTACGACCTGTTGGTGTTTGTAGCTTTGAGAGGTCTCATCCTCAAGTCGACCCAAAGAAGAAACACAATAAACAATATTACTGTGCATAAAAAGACAACTCGCCCCCCTTCAAGAGCACAAGTAGACCCCACCACAAAAGTGAAAAAGGAAACATGAGAAAGCATGAATATGAGGGATGCCTCCTCATTCTCACCATGCAAGTTCATTCCACACCAAGGAAATTTGCTCCAGCAAGAAAAATACTATTTTTTGGTTTACTATCTTTGGAGAAGTTACTTCTTTGTCTCTTGGCATCATCTACATTTTATCTATGTGATTATTCTTGTATTTGGATGTTCCTTGTATCTTGAACTGAATCTCTATTTAAGAAAGGTTGTTGGGTTTTCTTCCCTTGTGTAGAAGGGTTTCCTAGGATAAAATATCTGTGTCTTTGTGTTTCTGTGCATGGTTATCTTTTAGTGATCCTTATTTATTTTCCCCTGCAAGTAATGGTTGAAGTTATATTGTTATATTAAAATTCAACATGGTATCAGAGCAATGTTGAATAAATGTCGTTGCCAGAAATTAAGGTATCCAAGATTGGACACTTCTCTCCAAAGATTGGCTTGAAAAGAGCACTTGTGAAACTCACCCTAGGAGGACACATCTTTTGTGTGGGCAAATTCTAGTTTGGTGAATTCTCAATTTTTGACCTAATTTATGTCGGGGTCAAGAACTAGGGCTTCCAGCTTTAAGACTTTTTGATCACTAATTGGGTTCAACCTTAGCATTCCCCAACTCACCTTAGGAGGGTGCACCTATTTGCGGAAGCAGATTTTGGATCCAAGAATTTTAAATTCTGACCTATTCTCTATCGGAACCAAGAAACTAGGGCTTCTAGTTTTGAGTTGTTTTGTCCATAGATTTGATTGAAAAATAGTGTTTTGGAAATCTCCTAAGGAGGGAATCTTTCCTTGGGAAAATATTTCTCATTTGCGAAAATTCAATTTTGACCTAGCTTCTGCTAGGGTTTCACGATCAGATTTCAGATTTCAACGTTTGATAGGTATAGAAGAAGAAATATCTTTCAAAAGCTAAAATTAAGCGTCATACACTTGCCCACCATGCTTATCAATGCCCTTAGGAAAGAGAAGGAAGAGTCAAGGAAGAAGGAAAGGAAAGCAAAGGAAAGGAAGAAGGATCAAGTCGAATTCCATAAAAGGAAAGGAAGAAGGATCTTCCACATATTCAATGCTTCAAATGTGAGAAGTATGGTCACTATGCTAGAAATTGTCCTTTGTTGAAGAAGAGAAAGCAACCTGCATTAACAACTAGTGTTGATGAGCCTCCATCGAAGAAAACAAAAGAAGATGATCTTGATGAAAGCGTAGATGATCATTGAAGGGAGTACTTCTTTTAGTACACTCTATGAGTGCACCAATGATTGCATTATATAGATGATGTGATTGTCATTGGTGATGTACAGAGATCTAGGTTGCAGAAAGAAGGTAAAGATTTGAGGACTCCCGTGATTTCTGCAAGAAAGTAGAGATCAAGACGGAGCCAACACAAAACAACAAAAGATAAGTATTTGTATTTGGATTATCATTTGTCATTATTTTTTTAAAATTGGTTTTGTAGATCAGATCTGAATGTTTTGCACATATTTGAAGAATACGTTTTTAACTTTGTTCATAACAGTTGTATGTAGATCTGTATTCCTAGAATCAAGAAAGACCATATGCTATGGCCTACAAGAGAAGGATAATGAGACTTGTTATGAAGGATAAGTGATGGATGTGAAATTAACCTAGTTGCAGATTTGTATTCCAGTAGTGCAACTTGCACTGGTATGCTATGGTGCAGAGGGGAGCACTGCAACTCCTATATATTTCTACATATGATCAGATTGTTGACATTCTCTCCCTGCCTCTTCCCAAGGCGGAGTTTGTGTACTTTCGAGATAGGCTTGGAGTGGTGGAGATGTCTCCCTTGTTGAGAGGGAGTTTGCAGCATCAATGATACATTCTCCCTGGACTGAGAATGGTGCAACTCTCCATGTGAGGGAGAGATCTCTGTTGTGGACACATCGATAGACTGATATGTTGTGCATGGGCGCACCCCTCGCTAAGTTGAGTTACCATGAGATGCATTGGCACACTCCTTATGGAGTTGAGTTACCATGAGATGTATGAGATACATGGGTCAACTCCATGATGGACTGAGTTGGGTTACCATGTGATACTGTGCTTCTCAATGGATTGAGTTGAGCTGATTTGTACTCCTTGATGGACTGAGTTGAGTATGACACTTCTTGATGGACTAAGTTGTGTTGTAGTCTTTGGGTTGGTGCTCAGTAGCCCTTGTGGATGGGAACGACTACGCTCCTTGATGGATTGAGTTGAGCTGATTTGTACTCCTCGATGGATTGAGTTGAGTATGACACTTCTTGATGGACTGCGTTTTGTTGTAGTCTTTTGGTTGGTGCCCAACAACCCTTGTGGATGGGAACGACTACGCTCCTCGATGGATTGAGTTGAGCTAATTTGTACTCCTCGATGGACTGAGTTGAGTATGACACTTCTCGATGGACTGAGTTGAGTATGACACTTCTCGATGGATTGAGTTGTGTTGTAGTCTCTAGGTTGGTGCCCAACAACCCTTGTGGCTTGGAACGACTATGCTCCTTGATGGAGTGAGTTGAGCTGATTTGTACTCCTTGATGGACTGAGTTGAGTATGACACTTCTTGATGGACTGAGTTGTGTTGAGTTACTAGGTTGGTGCCCAATGACCCTTGTGGTTGGGATACTTGTGATTGGGTTGGTGCCCAACAACCCTTGTGGTTGGGAGACTTGTGATTGGGTTGGTGCTTAAGAACCCTTGTGGTTGGGAGACTTATGGGTTGTATCCTATTGTCATCATGTTGGTTTAGAACCCTTGTGGTTGGGAGACTTATGGGTTGTATCCTATTGTCATCATGTTGGTTTTAGCCACATGGATGAGAGAAGACCTTTCTTATGATGAAGAGATGATAAGACAAGACATGATGCCCAGATGAAATCCAGATGTGTTCTAGCGTGGTGATACCTCCCTAGCTAAGAGGGAGTGTTAGTGTTTGTAGCTTCAGGAGGTCTCATCCTCAAGTCGACCCAAAGAAGAAATACAATAAACAATATTATTGTGCATAAAAAGACAAGTCGCACAAGTTGGTCCCACAGCAAAAGTGAAAAATGCAACATGAAAAAGTATAAATAGGAGGGATGCCTCATTCTCACCAAGCAAGTTCGCTGCACACCAAGGAAATTCGCTCAAGCAAGAAGAAATCTATTTTCTGGTTTGCTATATTTGGAGAAGTTCTTTGTCTTTTGGGGTTATCTACATCTTATCTATGTGATTATTCTTGTATTTGGATGTTCTTTGTATCCTGAACTGAATCTTTATCTAAGAAAGGTTGTTGGGTTTTCTTCCTTTGTGTAGAAGGGTTTCCTAGGATAAAATCTCTGTGTGTGTGTTTTTGTGCATGGTTATCTTTCAGTGATCGTTATTTATTTTTTGCTGCAAATAATGGTTAAAGTTATATTGCTATATTAAAACCTAACACGACCCTTCACTCATGGCTTCTCCTTCCCCTGTATGCAGAGAAATGGATTGGCCTCTTCTTTGCTGGTTAACTCTCTATTGAATGACTAAAGGTTGCATGATCTTGTTTACTGCCTAGACGCATTGTTGTCACATATATAGTAGCCAGGCTACCATATTCTATTTTTCAGACACAGTACCTTTTTCGACCAAATCTCTTTTATATGAGATGAGCAGTTTTGATGGATCATTATTATATTAGTGGACTATTGTACTCTCTCATGTCAGGACTGAGTCTTAGGACACTCAGATTTGAGGACCGATGTAGCCATTTATGTCATTTTCAGAGCAGTCATTGATGCCCAGTTTTATGTCAGTTCTTTCTCATTGGACAAATGGTGTCTCAGATGGATTATATTGCATGGTTATGACTCAACATTTTATATTGTGTTATGGTTATTATAGCTCTTATACTGATTCTTGTGACATGTATTAACTTGTGGTATCATGATCTAGCGGTTATATTTATATGGACTTGGTTGTATATTGTACTATGTACTGATGTCCCTACTTAGACTTGGAAGTTCTTGATCTATACTCATTGGTTTTACCCTCCTTAGGGAGAATAGAGGTAGTCATTCCCACCATTGTTTTGGCTTGCTAGTGTTGGCTCCATCATTCATTGTCTTCACCCATCCATTACCCTTCGGTTTAGTTTTCAACCCGTCTGACTTCTTGACTTATGGCATGGAGGATCTTTTTCCCCGCTAGAACTTTTGTTGGACAAGCCTCCCTGTTTATATTGTGTTTTGGCTCTGAGTTGGTGACAAAACTTGCTTTTGGTAAGTTGGATAGTATGCCCAAATCATTCTGGTCGGTTGCCCTGATGTTTGGCACTGTGCAGAATTCCCCCTAGTCACTTGAGATGTTGTTGGCTAAAACTGAAAGCTCATGTACTGCTTATATTGGAAATATTGAATATGCGCCCATGGAAAATGAAAATTATAAAACTGTGTTTCTTAACATATGTAAAAAGGGCAAGAGCAATGAAATGCTAAAATACTCCTTGAAGAGTATAAGAAAAGGTCTAAAAAAGTAATGGTTTAAAATATGCTATATCCAAAAATCGCTGACCTTATTAAAATAAATATGTCCCAGATGAAAGCTGCGATTAGTTGTGCTTTTAAGCACTGGTGAAGTCCCAAAAGGGTCATATAGGCCAAAAAGGCCATGGAATAAAATGATGATCCTAAGGAACTTGGATCAAGCTTGATGTAGTCATGATGCCTAAGTTGAATAAGCACTCTCTAAACAACTCACCCATTTGTGACGCACTGCCATTCCTTGTGTTGTTGTTTGTCCGACATTGGTTATGGTGAGTATTCCCTTTCCATATCCGAAGTGTCATGATGTTGAGTAGGAAGTCATCCTTTGCCTTAGCCTTGTCAATTTCATCCTTCACCCTTCACTAGCAAAATGACTACAGTTATGAAGTGAGTATAGTTTTGAAAGTCTAAGTCTGAGTAATAATGAATAAAGCCTTATATATATATTGGTTGATGTACTGCCAGTAAAATGATTGCTACCTGTTGTGATTGTTGCTTGAATGAGTTGTAGAGCATGTCTTAGCCTTTTAACACTTGCAGTAGATGGATGATAGTCTGAGTTATTATTGGTGTCTGATCATTTACAGAGGGTTATATTGTTTATTGGATATGGTTGATGATCAGATAGAGACTTATGAGGGGTATGAGTATACACCTTAGATGGATTTGGACTCTCTGAGTCTAATGAGACAGTTTATTTCTAGTTCCGGGCACTTGCAGATATGATCAGGTTCATTCTGCCTTTCTGATGCAGTTTTTCTTCACAGGTTGATATGTCTGAGTAGGGAGATGTTTTAGTTGGATCTCCTAGGGCGTTGTATGGAACATAGGGGTGTAACCACTTGTTTGTACCATATTACCCCCATCCCAGAGAGCTTGGTGGGCTCAGTTTGGCAACGCAGGCACCCTAGGAGGTTGTTTTGGCAATTTCACGTTTCCCGGGGCAGATTAAAAAATAATTAAATGGCTATTGAAGAAATCGATTGGGCTACTGAGGAAAGGAAATGACATGGGATGAGTCATGATGATGAGAGTGATGTCCTCCACACCTTCTCCAGCAGTTGTAGCTCTTGATTGGGCCCACACCCATTAATGGGCATTTTTTATTATTTTCTGGAGCTCTTTTTGGAGGCTCACGATTTCCTCAAGGAGGCACAAAAGTCAAAGAATTAAATTGTTATATTATTTATTATGCCATGGGGACACCCAAAGGGAGTTAGTCAAACACTCCTGAAGTACCCTGAAGCCCCATCTGATCTTCTTCTGGTGTCTAGGTCCGATCTCTCTTGTCGGGAGCAGATCTGGGTCTCCCCCATTGTTGTCTTGGATTAGGATAACATAAAGTGAAGGCTGCATTGATTGGCGTGACAACCATCCATTTGGGAGTCTAGGCAGTCGTGGTTCCACCCCTTAGTTGCTTGCCCCTCTACCATCCATCCTGGATCCACCTCACACAAGCAACTACAAGGCGGGTGATAACATGCTTCACGCCTCAGCTGCCAAAAATTCTCTCATAAGGCGATGTCATGATAATAATCACCAAGTTGTTTTTGCCCTTTTTATCATCTGACCTAATGATCTATGGCTACGATTAAGTTTGGGCCCCCAAGATCTTATGGTCACAATTTAATGTGAACTTGACATTTAATTGTTAACTTCACTATGGAGCAAACACTTTTATAAAAATTTAAATTTTCCTATAGTCTAAACTTTAGAGAAAAATTAAAATTTTCATTTCACTTGGCAATTAATGTTTTCGGCTTACTAGACATTGCTATGCATTTTAACAGATGCCCCCCTTCTCTGCTCTACAATAACTCATGAACCTTTTTCTCATTGGTGCTCTTTAGTATGGGCAGCAAGTTCCAAACTACTGTCTACTTTCAAATTTAACTTTAGCAAAAATTTAGTTCTTGAAGATTAATAATTAGCAATTTACAATCCATGGAGATGATTCTTTATTCAGCTTGGTTTCTCTATCGCTACTTTGCTGTCTCCTTTCCATTATCGTTGTGAATCTACCTTCCTTCCATCAATTTTTACAAAATTTTGTTGGTTTCTTTGATGGAAAACAATCCCCCAAGGTGGTATTGGCCATACCTCCCAAGGATCTCCTCCTATTTGAATTTCCATCCTTACATGAGTGACGAGAAGGAAAAGAGAGTCCTATTTGAACTCTGTTTGATTGCATGAATGTAGGAGGCGGTTAGGTTCTCCAAAAAGAATGGAGGCTTTCCACTTCTCACCTCCTCCATTTTCATGTTTCCATTAAACTAAAACTTGGCCTTTTAACTAACCATTATCAACATTAAGAGAGTGAGGGGTTAGTACATGTATATGGAAAATACAATGAGACAATGTTATAGGACATAGGGAGCTAGGATTATAATCATTCCCTTGGACCCCTTTTCCCTTCTAGTGAACTTAGTTTCCTAGGTCTTTTTTCTCAGTTAATCTTGGACTTTTTAAATCCTCAAATAATAATTACAAGGTTTCAAAAATACCATGTTTAATCTATTTAATGGTGTGCAAAAAGCATAGTAATAAAATTACCTATGCACATCATTTACAATGTATACATAATCAAGTTTAAAACTTGCAAAGGGTCGAAATCGAGATATTACTGTTTTAACTCTTTGAAAGTTTTAAACATAATTATGTTTACATTGTAAATGATGTGCATATGTATTTTTTATTACTATGCTTTCTGTGCACCATGAAGTAGATTTAACATGGTATTTTGAAGAATTCTAATTATTATTTTAAGGATTAGCAGCAGTTCCAAGGCTGACTAAGAAAGAACATCTAAGTGGCTATGAGTCAACTAGAGGGAAAGAGGTGAGGGGTCCAAGGGAAGGCTAATAATCCTAACTACCTATGTCTCATAATCTTTCCTTTCCTACTTACCATGGTTTTTATCCCAGGCTTCATGCTCTTAGTGCTGTTGGAGGTGAGGGTGTCCAAGGGGACGAGTAATAATTTTATAAGCACTTATGTTTCATAATTGTCTTTCCTACTTACCATGCCTTTTATCCCAAACTTCACGCTCTCAGTCTTGTTGATGATGGGTTAGAAGGCCTATTTTTCAGTTTAATGGAAACATGAGAGTGACATGGGAGTGAGGAGTGGAAAGGCTCCATCTTTTTGGTGAAGTCTAACCACCTGTTATTTTCATGCATCCATGAAAAGTTTGAATATGATTCTTTTTTTTTTCATCAACCATAGAGAAGGGGGGGTATTTGAAGGAGGAAGATCATTCTTGGAGGTATGTGCCTTCTCTCAAAACAGAAGATTACTTACTGTGAAAATCAAAGAGCAAAAAATAGAGAAGAATGGTAGAAAGATAGAGGAAAACTAGAGTTAATATGGAGGAGATTGTAGTGTAGCAGAGAGGCCAGGTTGAGTAGAGGATCATATCCATTATCCATATAGATTGTTGAATATTAAATATCCAAGAACCAACTTTTGTTAAGATTGAATCTGAAAGTATACAGTACTTTGGGCTCCTGCTACACATATTGAAGACCACTGAGAATAAGAGGATTCTCCAGGTACCGTAGAGGGGGTATTTTCTTGTGTTGTATGGAGTAATAGAGTGAGGGCCATAGTTGGATTGACTAAAAGATTAATAATAGAACTCTGTATTGAATTTCTTGGTTGATCTTGGAAGCATCCTATTGATAATAGAACTCTGTAGTGAGTTTCTTGGTTGATCTAGGAAGCATTTGGGATGCAATCTGTGACTTGAAAGTCACGCACTTGATTCCCTTTGCTTTGCCTGTTTCATAGCTCAGTTAGGCAACGGCGTCCATAGAGAACTGCCTACAATTGGGTGGAAAATTGTTCATGCTCAGTTTCTTGGATCAAATTGTTTATAAGATAAGTATTCTATCTTGGCTTTGAAAATCTTATGAGTAATTGGAGTGGGTTTACTCGTATGTCTGTAAACTTGTTGTTTGCAAAGTATTGGTAGAATCTCCTTTGTCCTGTTGAATGCTTATCGGGTAGTTCTGGATTGAAGGTTTTGGATACTTGAAAGATTTTATTTTATGTTTATGTGGGAATTTATGTGTTAAATCCATGAAGAAGGGATAGGAAATTCCAAAAATGAATATGATTTTTACTGAGCGCAACTACAATGGCATTTCAATTGCTTGAAACCTAGAGAGAAATGGATAATCCCTTTTTCGTGAAGTTATTTTGTTGTTGTTTGTTTATGGTCTTGTAGATGTTGATTTTTATTGAATGATTGTGCATCATTTCACAACTATTTCTCTTGGGACATTTGAATATGGGGTCTCTATGTTTAATGTGAGATTGTTTGATTTGGTGGCAATGTGGGCATGCTGGGAAATGATAAGGAGATTGTTTGATTGGATGGCAATGTGGGCATGTTGAGTGATGATAAGGATGCCCTCAGGGCCAGAGCCTAAGCGTTTCCACCCCATGTTTTATGGGTGCATATATATGTGTGTGTGCATGTGTGTATGCACGGTGACCTTGTGGAAAACATTCCCCATCAATCCCACAAGTACTCCAATGGTTTGAAGATCATGTACAATTTTTGATTGGAAATAGATAAAATACCTGAAAGTATCTCTCTCTGAAAATCTTGTTTGGCATTTACCCCTTTTTAAATTCTTTTGAAACATTATTGATAGAGGAAGTTATATTTTCAGTTTTGACATGATCATTTGCATCAGTGTTGCAAATTTCTCCAATTTCTCTCGATAATTCCTATTTCTCTAGATATTTTCAAGTTGTTGATTTTTTTTTGATATTTTCATAATTCTTCAAGTCTAAGTTTCTTCTTGCCAATATTTTCCATTAATTTCTAATATTTTGCCCCATATTTTTGATAAATTTCTTTGCAGGACCTTAACGATATATTCTTTAAAACGATGTTTGCAACATTGCTTTGCATATGGTTTGCAATGTTTTATCTTCATTGCTTTCCATTGCTAGACAAAATTGACTTAACAAATCCCTTGCCTAATATTTCATTGCATTTGCCAATTCTGGAAGCTGTGCACTACAAGAGAAGTGTCTTTTAAAATCCAAAGTGGTTTTATTCTTTTCTTGCATCTCGTTCTGATCAATGTCAACTAACAACTTTGCACACTTTGTCGGTTTTGAATTGACTTTTTCAGTGTATATAACATTTTCAATTTTCATTGTGGTATGTGAACTTTGGACCTTAACTTTTTTTGTGAAAGTTATTGCTATTGGGAGGGGAATTACTGTGCCAATTTAAGTATACTTATGATTAAATCCAGGGTGGTTCAGTACTTTTGAATAATGCCACATTTTTGAAACAATACAAAATATTAATGTGGAGATTCAAGATTTTAGTGGCTTGCAGATGGTTCTCCAGGGTTGCTAAAAGATAACTTTTAAATTTAATGCAAAGTTAAGTGTTTGTTAGCCTATAATTTCCATTAGGAGCTTTGTTGTTTCCTTTCATTTGATGGGTAATTAAATTCTAGATTTTGCAAATGGGAATTTGCTATTAAAGAAAATTTTTGGCTTGAAGCCAGGATCTGCATGTCAAATTATTTTCTTTGCATTAGACCTTGTATTGCTAGCTAACAACTAAGCATCCTGTCAGTTTTGAGTCTACTTCCTCAATGCATATAGCATTTTAAATATTCAGTGTCGCTTTTTGAGTTTTGAGCCTCACCTTCTTTCTGAAAGCCATTCTTATTGGGAGGGGAATTACTATGCCAATTTATGGATACTTCTAATTAAATCTAGGTTGGTTGAGTACCTTTGAATAATGCCCCATTTTTCCTTAAGACAAAATATTAATGTGGAGATTCGAGCCTGTAACTTTCATTATGAGCTCTATTGTTTCCTTGCATTGGAAGGGTAACTGAATTTTAGATTTTGCAGTTGAGGATTTTCTATGAAAGAATATTTTTAGGCTTGAAGCTAGGACTTGCTTGTCAAATTATTTTCTTTGCATCGGACCTTGTTTAGCTCTTTTTAGGGACATTTGCTTTCAGTGGACTATTTTTGTATCAAAGTTTTAGATTTTGCAAAAAATTCAAGGATTTGGAGTAGTACATCTNGCCAACTTATTTCTCAAGTTCGTTGCACATTTCCTCCATGGACTTGAAGCTAGGACTTGCTTGTCAAATTATTTTCTTTGCATCAGACCTTGTTTAGCTCTTTTTAGGGACATTTGCTTTCAGTGGACTATTTTTGTATCAAAGTTTTAGATTTTGCAAAAAATTCAAGGATTTGGAGTAGTACATCTGAAGATAATACTAGCTTTAGCTAATAAAGGTGTTAATACCCTATCTGTAGTCATATTTAGCTCACTGTCATTTGGTTATTGTTGTCGGTGCTGTGACACCTCCACAGACAAACATCTTGATCTATGTTGCATGCAATTTAAATTGTGGTGGTTCAAACACGATCATTTCCCTTTTATGGGTTACGAGTATTCTTGTTTTGCATGGTTCCATTGGTTACTTTTAGGGTGTTCTTTGGTTACCAAGATTGCCGTGGTTTTGGTATTTGATAATTTATGATATGCATGCATAGAAATATGCTATAACAAAACCCTCCACACAGGGCATGCGTACCTCAAATAGGCTTTTAGATTGTATATACAACAGCATGCAATACAAGATTGTTTTATAAAAATGAATAGAACCATGTTTTAAATGCTGATGAATGATCTTCTCTTGTGCTCAATGAAGTCAACAGATTCTCTTTAATACATAATCTTCATGATTTAACGCAAACATAAATGCTCTTCAATATAAAATGCCATTGTTTTGTCACCTGGGAAAATCTATCTTAAGCATGCATGTAAATTGGCAGAATTAGAGAAAGGATGGTATTAGAAAACCAAGAAAGGGCCACGAGAAAGAAATAAGAAACTAAGGATGGTATTAGAAAACCAAGAAAATAAGGATGGTATTAGAAAACCAAGAAAGGGCCCTCGATGCCCGGCATCGAGGGCGGCCGTGAGGGCCGCCCTTTGGCGCCCAAGCGGGCGGATATTGTGGCGTGTACAGATCCTTGCAGAAATGTGGAGTAGACTCCGCGCGAGGACAGGTTGTGTATTGAAAGAGAGGTCGCTTCTTGCATATATGGTATTTACCTTTGTGTGAAGGAAATTTAGTAAATGCGTTGAATGCGTTAAAAAAGGTCTAACCTGCAATCATGAAGAAGGGGGAAGGTGCCTGGGACCTCCGCCCACTTGGGCGCCAAAGGGCGGCCCTCGATGCCCGGCATCGAGGGCCGCCCTTTGGCGCCCAAGCGGCGGACCTGTACACACCACCTATTGTGGACTACTTCACCATCGTCAGGGTGAGAAAGTTTTGGTTTTAGGTGTAAGCTCCATTGTGACCTGCGACGACGCTCGTAGTGTTGTAGGAAGTATATGAACTACCTAAGACATAGTAGCAGGTCTTCATCACCGATCCCAACGCGGCATTAGCTTGGAAGGTGCTCCAGTAGGGCTTGTTCAACTACCTGGTGACCGGATTTAGAACTGGGATCGCCTCCTCTACGCTCAATTTCTGGAGCTGCGTTCAATTCTATCCTGATCATTTTGAATCTTATCTCAGCGATTTCCCAGATAGCTTCTCCTTCCCCTTTACAAAATAGACTTCCACCCCAAACTCTTCATCTAAACGATTGGGAGGTGACCATTTCCATATTCATCTAAACGTTGAGGATGTTTTCAACAATATCAAGATTTTTCTTCCTTGACCGATGGTTTCTCCTTGATTCCCATATACATGAACTGTCTTCAATAAACCAGTTCATCTTCTCGTTCTTCTATTTGCGGTCAGTGCACAGTCAAAAATGTTGGCGAGCAATGAAAATACGGAGACGTCAATACTCTTGCAACGTCTGTATGTTCTCGACGTTCAAGCTCAGCCCTGGACATGAACCATATCATGCAGCACAACACTGTGAATGTGGAGCACCAACGCCAACGGTAGCTCCATTTGATTTTTCTGAAAACAAGGGAAACAAAAATTTGACCTGTTAATATGTCTTGGTTGTAGAATTTATTATTTGATGCATCGATCTCATACCAAAAATAGCCTCTACTTTGAAATTTCTTGAAGTTTATTCTGCTAACCAGATATGTTAATAACTACACTTTTTTTTCCAAAATCGTTAGGCACAGTTTGCACTGAATTCCATGCTTGACCATGCACAGCAATATTTTTCTCTTCATGTTTTCACTAATGGAAATTATATAAGTACAATATTTAAATTCAGTTTTGCAAAAATGCCATCCACCTCTTACCGAACCATTCTAATGTACTTTCTTTTTGCAACTGTGTTTATACAGGGACTTGGTCCGGAGTAATAATCGCATACTCCACCATTACATTTGTATCCTCTTTCTTCATGGATTCCTGCCAGACTCCTTGTCTGAACTATGACGTACTGTGGGTGGAGTTTCCAGCATTTCTCCTCCCAATTCCCACTGAGATTACAATGGGTGCAGAAATTGTGCAAGTGCGGCTCCCTTTTGACATTTTATTTCTTCAAACGAAGAGTAGAATCGTCTTGTCGAGGATTGCTTCTAGTTCCATGACTCTTCTTCTGCTTCCAACAATCCAACACACAATGGTTTTCTTTGCCGCAAAAAGTACAAGGAATTGCATCCTCTAAGCAATCAGAAAAATCAGAATAGTTATTTAAATCATTTTTAGATCCATACCTTGAAATGACAATATGAGAAAGTCATCCAATGACTTTCACATGATGTTTCTTCAACCTCGATGGGCTTTGTGATCCCTTGACCATGTATGCCCAAACCTTTTCCTTCATAACCCATTTTTAACAATGGTTTTGATCCAATCCGTCGAGTATGTTTCTCGAAAGATCCTGAACCATCATTATCAAATGAAGATTTTGAACTTGAATGATTAATTCTTACCTTATCTTCGTTTGACTCAGGAACAAACATGCACATATGGTCCCTTTCGATTTTTGAAGCATCCACATTCTTCTTGCTTTGACTTGTTGCAGATGAGACATCTAGAAGATCATTCTCCGTATAATGAGAAAATTTCTTCATTTTCTATCTTAGGAGGACTCTTTACATAAGATCTTTCTCCAACTTGTTCTCCTCTCAGCTCATGCAGCAATAATTGTAGCCTTTATTTCTCGTCTTTGGAAGTTGCTAGCAATATTCTAAGCTCAGCATTTTCCGCTTGGATAGACTGATTAATTTCTTCAAGCTCACATAGCCATGCTTACTTCTTCGTTTTCTCATTATTATACTCACAATATGAAAAAATAGTCCAGGAGATCCAGCGACAGAATCCAATGCAGAGCAGGATTAAGTGTAGGACTAGACCTTTTTATGTCAATCCAAAGCATTCCAGTTATACAAGGTCTAGGAAAGAATTGCTCACAAGTCCAAGTTCCATTACTCATTTGATTTCGGGTGAGTGTTGCCACAAAAGTTGTTTGAAAAGTTTAGGCTACAATTATGTCTTGGAGAGAAGGAAGATGTATCTTTCAATGAACAAAAGCATGCAAAATTCATATTTAGTGGGGTGCATGATTTCCAACAGGACAGGCTATGATTATCGTGTTGGAAGAATTATGCTTTGTAGAAAGGCATTCAAACGGATTCACTCAATTGGTAATCTTCGATTATCAAGAATCCAAACAAGACTAGAAAAGGATCCTACATTTTACACTGACGATTATCAAGGACGAATCACTAGGCCATCAACACACATTGCAATATCATGGATGCATGATTTCTTTTCCAAGCATGGAGAGAGTATGCCAAATAGAGAAACAATACACATTCCAGATAATTTCACAAGGCAGGAAATCTACAACTTATACAAGGATTATGTTCAAGGTGGTCAAGGAAATGACAACTTCATCAGATATGCATATTTCACAAGAGTATGGAAAAAGAAGTTCAACAACGTCCACATTCCAAAGAGGTCAAGGATGGGGGTCTGCAGTACATGTGCTTCTCTTAAAGAAAGAAGGGATAGATCAGAAGGGATAGAAAGAGGTATGTTTACAAAACAAAAAAAACAAATAGATAAATGTCAATTATTGAGTCTAGTTAACAATATTTTTTGTTATGTTGTTTGTAGATTCCATAATCAATGCACTGCAATAACATCACAATCAACAATCAAATGAACGGAAAAAATTGTACAAACATTGCAAGAAGTGTTACGATGCTCCACATAAGTATATGGGTTTGATAATTGATGGCATGGATCAGAAAAAAACACTCTTGCCACATTTTGTCCATGTGCCAAAGAATTTAAAGGAGGAGAATTTTATTCAGTTTCACTTGGTTGGGTGTATGGTTTTTAATGGTGAAATGATTCCAAGGGTTTACTTTACAGCTCCAAATATTCACAATGATGCAAATTTGACCATCAGCATAATTCACCATGTCATTACTCATTGGCCTGGTGATCTTCCAGAAGTTCTATATCTACAATTGGACAACACAAGCCGGGAAAACAAAAACCAGGTCGTGTTTGGTTATCTAAGCATGCTTGTAGAATTGGGAATTTTTAAGAAGGTAAAAGTTGGGTTCCTTCTTGTTGGGCATACACATGATCATATTGATCAAATGTTCAACCATTTTGCAAGGACATTGAGGAGGAAGAAAATCGGGAGCTTGCCATCGTTGATTGAAATTATAGGGAAAGCATACCATCCAGAGCCTACTGTACAGAAATTGGAAGAAACTGTTGACATGCGAAGATTTCTGTTTGGATCGCATGGTGAGGAAAGGTGCATTGAAAAAATTAATGACATTAGCTTTCAGCATCAATTTCGTATAAAAAAGATTGATGGAAAAACACTATTGTGGGGCAAGAAGTACTCAACTAGCACAGAATGGGGGCCTTCATCAGGTTTGGCATTTTTGAAATTCATCCCAAGTCGTCAAATGTATGCTTCAAATTTATTGTTATTGCAATCATCTACAGAGATTCATAATGCAAGGCGACATAGTAGAGATGTTGATTCTTATCAATGCTTGGAAGAAATCAAAAGTCTATTGAAGATACATATGAGTACTTTGATGTTGCTGATTCCGTTTGGTGGGAGTATTTTTTCATAGAGCAGAGTGACATAATTTCAAACTCTAC
>LPNX010259437.1:55450-72361 GCA_001517045.1 Pseudotsuga menziesii
TATATGTGCATGAACATAAAGACAATGGAATAACAAGATTCATACACACACAACATGTATGATTATGCATTTTCATAATAGAAGGAAAGATAAACCATTGCACAAACACAATATACAATCAATACTTTTCTTTAATGGAAAACAATCCAAGCAAATGGTTGTGTAGGAGAAACGTTCCACGCAATTGTAGCTATCACTCACTAATACCACCCCAAACCTGGGTTATGAGGCCACCAAAATTAAGGACACCTTCATGCTTTTCTCTACCAACCCAAAACGCATTTGCTTTCATTGCTTAGCCAAATGCTCATCCAAAGCTTGAACAAAAAGATGAGGACATTCACGACTTAAAACTTGAAATTATTTCACTAAGAGATCAGGTTAAAGGAAACAATAGCTCACATACAGGCCCAACCCACAACATCGTTCACAAGGTCAAGATCGAGTTTTACCAAGATTCGATGGTGAAAGTAATTGAGACGGGATTCGATGGATCAACAAAATTGAAAAATATTTTGAAATGTACAATATATATGGCGACGGTGACAAACTGAATGTTGCAGCAATGTACATGGATAAAACTGCTTGTGACTGGTTCTTATGGTGGGACTCAACAATAAAAGGAGGTCGGTTACTTAGATACTGGGACACCTTCAAGAAAAAATTCTTTAAACAATTTCAAGACATGGAAGAGGCTGAAATCTACAACAAGCTCACTCGCTTACAACAAGAAGGAACTGTATATGAGTATTTTAGCAATCTACTGGTCCCAACCACTCATGTTCAAGATATAACTGAAGAACAACTCCTGCAAATTGCCATCGGTGGGATAAAACAAAGTATCCAAAGTGAAATAAAATTATTAGACGTAAAAGACGTAGAACAAGGCCGTCAAAAAGAAAAATTAATTGAAGAGAAGCAAAAAACACAACGTTCATCGGTTTACATACCACCTCATCTAAGAGCCAATGGGAAAAAGGACGACAATCCATGTCATAGGTGTAACGCCCCTAATTGGCGCCCGGGGCATAAATGCAAATAGTAAGAATTTGTTCTTGTGTGGAAAAAGTAACACGAGTGACGATAATGATGAAGAATCAAGCGACACACCATCCTCCGACACAGAGTCAGATAGCGAGGAGATTGGAAAGGAGGAGGCTAACATCACACCAACGCTCGCAATGGCTGCAATGATAGGTATCTCTCAACCCAAAACACTCAAATTGTTTGGCCATATCAAAAACACAAAAGTGACAATGTTGATCGATAGTGGGAGTACACACAACTTCATAGACTCTAGGGTAGCAAAACAGTTAAACATATTCATCTACCCGACCAAAACAGTTTCCAAGTATAGATACCAGGAAACAAGACTACACCGTGCGACGGTAAATGCCATAAAGTAGAACTAGCTATAAAGGAGTACAAGCTAAATTCGCCAATTTATGCTATTGAAATCAGAGGAATTGACATTGTTTTAGGTGCACAATGGTTGGAAACATTGAGGACATTCGGATTAAACTTATGTGAACAATTTACAAAGTTCTATGAAAATGGGAGGAAATATAAGCTTTACAGTATTAATTTCCCACCCCCCCAAATTGTTTCATCCAATAAAATGGAAAAGATGGTAAAAAAGGGAGCTCAAGCCTTCTTCTTACATTGCTATGCTATGGAAGGAACAACTGACGAAAGAGAAAATACTGATCCACGTGAATTTGAACAACTCCCAGGGGAACATAGTGACATCTTCCGAAACCCTCCTCATGGTCTTCTGCCCCCACGTTCTAGGGACCACATCATCGATTTGATGCCAGGATGAACTCCAATCAGAAAAAAGTCATACAAACAACCTCACAAGAACAAGTCAAAGATCGAACGTTTAGTACAGGAGTTATTAAATGCTAGAGTAATCACATGTAGTAAGAGTCCTTTCTCTACACCAATCATACTTGTTAGAAAAAAAGATGGATCGTATAGACTTTGCATTGGTTATCAAGTATTAAACAAAGTCACCATAAAAGATAAATTCCCCATTCCCTTTGTTGATGAACTTCTCGATGAACTACATGGTGCACAATATTTTTCTAAATTAGACTTAAAGTCAGGATATTACCAAATCCGTATTCGAGAAGAAGATGTCCCCAAAACAACTTTTTGCACTCACGAAGGTTTATATGAATTTCGAGTGATGTCGTTTGGATTATCCAATGCTCCGCCTACATTTCAATCAGCAATGAATGACTTGTTTTGGTCGTACCTAAGGAAGTTCATGCTAGTGTTTTTTGATGATATCCTTATTTATAGTAAAAATTGGAACTCACACCTCAAGCATGTAGAAACAATATTGAAGATTCTAGAAGAAAACAAATTTTATGCTAACAAATCAAAATGTAGTTGTTACAAAGAAAACTTCCTATGGCTTGGGGTGTACCACAACAGACAGAGAAACCGCAAAAATCAATTCCTTCCCAATATGCAAGAGAAATAAAACACCTAACACTAAAGAATCTCGAAACATACCTTATTCTGGACGGTTGAAGTAGATCCCTGTTGAGCTTTTTCCAATCCCGCTTGTGTTAGCAATTTGCTCTCAACAACAACAAACAAGACAAGCATGCTATATAATATAGTGTTAGACCTACTCTAGCATATATAATCAATAATGTATAAGCAATTAAAAGCATCCATGGATTCAATATTCATTTAAATGCACATCATTGGACAAGAAAAGATATTTCTATTAATATAATCAGAGATTACACAAGTGACAACCTCTATTGGCATGTCTGCGAACTGGAGAATCTGAGTCCTCCACCTAGGCCTCCACCACCTCAATCCTCCATCTCTCAATAGCAATCTCACAAGCGAAGGAAAGCTTGGGAAGAACACAAAGTGCTCCAAGGGACAAAGGGATGCAGACTCAAGCACAAGCAAGCTACGACAACAATGGACTATAGGTTTCTTGCTCTTCAATTCCTCCTCCTTCAATGTATCCAAAGGGTTCCTTATATAGTGCTTCAATGGGGTAATTGAAGGTCAAATCCGAGTGATATCGAGGAATATGGAAGGCCAAGAGACAAGTGACTCGGATCCACATCAAGGAAAACTCCAAAAACATTTGGCCTTCTGCACACATCTCGATGTATGCGGGTTTAAGGGTAATATCCGTGTGTATACGTGGGAAAGGGATTAAAAGTCGCATACAACCAATAATAGGTGTTTTTAGGGATGATCTTGGAAACATCAAAGGTACAATATTGGTCCATGGGGTCCAAAGAGTCTGTAGAGGGACAGGGAAGGTCATAAATGTGTGATCTACCATGTGTGGTAAAATCAGCTGTAACAGATGCCCCCTAATGTGTGAGGTCATCTCTTTCATCTTTAACGCTCAACTTGTCACTACGTTAAAGTTGGCCCTTGAGATGAGTTATCGATTCCAATGTACAGAACATAAACAGTAAAAAAATTACAATGAAGTTTAACTAATAAATAGTAATTCAAGCACAACAATAATGCTAGATAGATCTGGGTTGGATATGCCATATACTTAAACATAATTTTGAGTCATCTCTTGTCACTGTAAGGACAAGTAGTCAGAAGACATAACTTTAGAGAGAGAGTGTGTGTTGATGGTTTAGGTTCACATTTCATGGTTGGATCTCACGGGTTGGAGATCATGGTTCACAATTCACAACACAATTCTAGAATCCCTGGAAGGGGTACCATATGACCTTTGGCACCCTACTTTAATTGTACTCAACTTCATGCATCCAACGAATATCATATCTATACTTGTTTCATGCCAAGATACTCCAAGAGGGAATTTATGAACATAATATATAAACCTCGCATGTACTCTAGAATGGTCACTTAGGAAACTCTAGGATTTAGGGTGGTTACCATAATAAAACATAAAATAAAGTTGACTACACTTAGAGTAGGGTACCAAAGGTCGTGTGGTCACATAATAATAAAACAGTAAAAGTAACAAGGTTAAGTAATCATACTAAAGGTGGTCAAGGTACCACACACAATAAGGGTGCCAGGACCAAATAGAAGATGAAGGACCATAAGTCAAAAAAAGGGGTCACAACAAGATGGTGAGGAAACTCCCATACCCACAAGACCAAGGTGTACCATAAAAGTGGACAATCAACCCATTTTACCCATAGGGCCAACAAGACCAATGACTTTAATCTTTTCTCTCTCTCAAGTTATATTGTAACATATATTTTTATTATCATTGTATAAGCAGAAGTAAATAACAAAGGTAGATCTAAAAAAGTACTATTGTAATAAATTCATACATAATTTTTATCTCTTTCAACTTTAACGCTCCACTTGTCACTGCGTTAAAGTTGGTCCTTGAGATGAGTTATCAATCCCAATGTACAGAACATAAACAATGAAAAAATTACAATGAAGTTTCACTAATGAACATAATATATAAACTTGGCATATCTTCTAGAAAGGTCACAAATCACGTACAATGAACACACAAAAGGTCACAACCCACCACAAGATGCATTCAAGAGTCATAGGTCAGGTCTGGACCAACATGTTTGGAAGACCTCCTCTTTGCAAAATTAGTTACTTAGTGTATGCAACAATATATTCTCACAGTGTACAATATTCATTTGCATCGCAATATAGTAAAAAATGAATACAATATCACAAAGCCACAAATACCGTACACTGTGAAAATATATCATGACATACACTGTAATTCACCACTTGCACAAATATTTTTTCTCTGTACCGAGAGACTTGCACCCAATGATTTAATCTTTGTCATGAATATTTGATGCGATAAAATATAAATAACCAGAGTCATTGGATTTACCACTAGTCATTAGTTGCATTCTGTCAAAATAGAGTAGACAAAAACCAATATAGGTTAAATTAATTTCTTTAGATGCAATGAAACCATCATATTTAAATAAGTTATAATTGCTTTTTTTATGAATCTTAACATTTATCATTAGATGTTTGGTTCCTTCCTCCAAAACATCTGTTGTACCCACAACACATGCTACATTTTATATATCTCAACTAACCTATATTTATTGGATGGTGTTCACTGATTTAGATTTTAAATGTACTTCACCTTTTTCCATTTGTGTATGCTCTTCAACTTGTGTTTTTTTAAGTGATTCATTTGGGCCGATCAAAATTAAATTAGAAAGTTTTCCCATATCCTCATTAATTAGAAATTTTTTTACTTTTAATGCTGATTTGTTTTAAGGAAAAGGAGGGAAAGTGAAACTTAGATATGGCGATATATCATATATTAATGGATCCATTCAATATATCCAAATATTAATTGAACCTAATCAATATGGGATGGCTTTCTCTTATATATGTTTTTAATCAAGGAAATATAAAATGTTCCTTTATAACCTCAACAAATAACAAATGGAGGGAAAGTTAAACGACTAGATGCGCGGGGGCATATCAACAGCTATATTCTCCTTCCTCTCCTAAGGGAGTAGACTCTCTCTCTCTCTCTCTCTCTCTCTGTTGTCCTTCATATAAGACTTATTTGCTAGCTGGAAAGTAAGTAGGAAACCCACACACAATAAGGGCACTATGACCAAATAGAAGATGAAGGACCATAAGTCAACAAAATGGGTCACAACAAGATGGTAAGGAAACCCCCATACCCACAAGACCAATGTGTACCGTAAAGGTGGACAAACAACCCATTTTACCCATAGGGCCAACAAGACCAATGACTTTAATATTTTCTCTCTCTCAAGTTATATTGTCACATATATTTTTATCATCATTGTATAAGCATAAGTAAATAACAAAGGTAGATCTAGAAATGTAATAAATTCATACATAATTTTCATCTCTTTCAACTTTAACGCTCCACTTGTCACTGCGTTAAAGTTGGTCCTTGAGATGAGTTATCAATTCCAATGTACAAAACATACACAGTAAAAAAATTACAATGAAGTTTCACTCATGAATAGTAATTAAAGAACAATAAGAATGCTAGATAGATCTGGTTTGGATCTGCCTTATACTTGGACATGATTTTGAGTCAGCTCTTATCACTATAAGGAAAAGTAGTTAGAAGACATACCTTTAGAGAGAGAGAGAGAGAGTCTTGATGGTTTAGGTTCACATTTCATGGTTAGAGGTCACGGGTTCGAGATCACGGTTCACAATTCACAACAAAATTCTAAAATCCCTAGAAGAGGTACCATGTGACCTTTGGTACCCTACTTAAGTGTACACAACTTCACATGTCCAACAAATATCAGATATATACTTCTTTCATGCCAAGATACTCCAAGAGTGAAGTTATGAACATAATATATAAACATGGCATGTCTTCTAGAATGGTCACTTAGGAAACCCTAGGTTTTAGGGTGGTTACCATAATAAAACATAAAATAAAGTTGAGTACACTTAGAGTAGGGTACCAAAGGTCATGTGATCACATAATAATAAAACAATAAATGTAATAAGGTTAAGTAATCATACCAAAGGTGGTCAAGGTACCACACATAATAAGGGCCCTAGGACCAAATAGAAGATGAAGGACCATAAGTCAACAAAATGGGTCACAACAAGATGGTAAGGAAACCCCCATACCCACAAGACCAAGGTATTCTCTAAGAGTTAAAAGGCTAGCGATCAAAGTCCTAGGAATATAAATATCTCATTGTAGTAATTTGGATCATGTGTAGAGTGACCCATAGGGCCAACAAGACCAATGACTTTAATATTTTCTCTCTCTCAATTTATATCGTCACATATATTTTTATCATCATTGTATAAGCAGAAGTAAATAACAAAGGTGGATCTAGAAAAGTACTGATGTACATAATTTTCATCTCTTTCAACTTTAACGCTCCACTTGTCACTGCGTTAAAGTTAATCATTGATATGAGTTTCCAATTCCAATGTACAAAACATAAACAGTAAAAATATTACAATGAAGTTTAACTAATGAACATAATATATAAACTTGGCATGTCTTCTAGAATGGCATGTCTTCTAGAAAGTTCACTGCTCAATTACAATGAACACACACAAGGTCACAACCCACCACATGATGCATTCAAGAGTCATAGATAAGGTATGAACAAACATGTTTGGAAGACCTCCTCTTTGCAAAATTACTTACTTGACCGTAGTTGGTTGCAGTTAGAAATCATTGTATGCGATGATATGTTCTCACAGTGTAAAATATTAATTTTCCTCATAATATGGTAAAAAATGCATACAATATCACTCAACCACAAATATTGTACACTATGAGAACATATCGTGGCATATACTGTAATTAACCACTTGAACAAATATTCTTTCTCTGTACCGAGAGACCCGCACCCAATGATTTAATCTTTTCCATGAATATTTTATGAGGTAAAATATAAATAACCAAAGCCATTGGATTTACCACGAGTCATTAGTTGCATTTTGTCAAAATATAGTAGACAATAACCAATATAGGTTAAATCAATTGCTTTAGACATAGAGAAACCATCATATTTAACTAAATTATCTTCGTTTTCTTTGTGAATCTTAAAATTTATCATTATATCACTAATACATATGAGCAAATTTGTGATGTTTTTTTTCTCGTTATTTCCACGTTTTGTCGTCTCAATTGCGACGATAACGGTCTTGATGTTTCATGGCACTTATGTCGTCGATCTAACGATGAAATTTATAAGCCGTCTATATAGCGACAAAATATGGCCGCCACGTGTCTTCTATACGGTGGCCTTGAAATTGATTTTTTTTAATTCATTTTCTACGTGTCCTCACTATATCGACAAAACGTTCGTCCCTATAACGACGAAAATATGGCCAAAAACTGCTAGGAAATATTTTGTTTCCACAAAAAATCATGGAACAATTTCAACGAACGATTGTCTCTCTATCGACGAATTCTGGAATTTGAACAGAAATTTCTTCCATGAAAAACTGTGGAAAACCAATCTCTATCGACGAAATCTGCAAGTTGAACGGTAATTGTTCCATGAAACTGTGTCGCTATAGCGATGGTATTCGTGGAAAGCCACCTGGGGTTTCGACGGTTTTGCAATACACACGACGAACGTTCGTCGATATTGAGACGAAACTTGAAGGTTTCAAAAAAAAATTAAAAACCGTGGAAAGGCACCTTTTTTTCCACGGTTTTGGATCTTCAATAAGTGCTTGTGATTGATGTGCAGTCTCGTGGAGTTTTTGTGTCTATGGACAAGCGAATCCATAGATACACTTCAAGAATCAGCAGTCGATAAATCAATACCTTGGATAACTTAGCCCATTCAATTATTTCTAGTGGCATGATTATATGCATAGACTAAATTTTGTAAGAACTTATTCAAAACATAACATCTATTGTATATTGGTCTAATGTACACATTTCCATGTCGGTTTCTAATTACTTGCAATATTTCCATACTTATTCATCACAGCCAAATAGGGTCCTTACAGAATGGTATTATTCACACCCTCTGTGCATATGAAAATTGTATGGTTTCATCTGTGTCCAATGTGCATCCTATGAACTTCCAAAGTTTTTATTAGGAAAACATAAAGGTGATAGAAAAGAACAACGACAAAAAACTTTGGAAAATATTTCTGTCGTTGTTCTTTTCTGTCACCTTTCTATCTGCTTGATAAAAAATTTGGAAGTTCATAGGATGCACATTGGACCCAGATGAAACCATACAATTTTCATATGCACAAAGGGTGTGAATAAGACCATTCTGTAAGGACCCTATTTGGTTGTGATGAATAAGTATGGAAATATTGCAAGTAATTAGAAACCGACATGGAAATGTGTACATCAGACCAATATACAATAGATTCTATGTTTTGAATAAGTGCTTACAAAATTTACTCTAGGCATATAATCATGCCACTAGAAATAATTGAATGGGATAAGTTATCCAAGGTATTGATTTATCGACTGCTGATTCTTGAAGTGTATCTATGGATTCACTTGTAAAATCAAGCATAAAATAACAGAAACTGAAAATTACAATAAGTCTCTCTACCACCATTCAAGTGGGCTATATCATAGATGTTGCAGGTATTACAATGTTATCTACAATGGAAAGTGTTAACACCATATCTATCCTGTAAAGGAAGTAGGTCCTAGGCTCTAGCTTCTATTGAGATGCATTATTTGCAATTACAAGATTTAGTTCCAGAAGAAAATTTTAAATGGATTGATACGATCAATGGACTAGTTGATGCTACATTAAGGGATTTTAGTAGTGAAGAATTAGGGTTTGATAATTTATTAGTGTATATGTGAAAATATCCTCAAATTTGAGATATGAATTAATAAATTAAATGCTGCTACAAACTTGCAAATGATATGTATTTTCCAACCAACAGCCAAGATTTCTGATAACAGAATGTTTTAACCTTTAGTTAGATTTGAAATAAGGTACACATGAGGCTAAAACTAGGGAAGATCTAGGAATTTCACTTATTAATCTGAAGTTTTCAACCCTGCAAAACAACCTTTTAATTCTGTTTTAGACCAGATTTAATCAACGCTACAGAGCATATTTCTAAAAGGTAATTCCCAACCACAAACTGGGGCAAACCTACCATGCGGTTTGATTTTTTAGGGATGACTTTAATACATGTAAATGACAGAAATTTTCAGATCTTATAAAATAAAAAATTAAAGATGAATTAAGATTTAAAATGGCATAAAAGCTGTGATTGGTTCCCAACAAATCCAAGTTAGGCAGATGGGGTCAATTGAGGATCTCATGGCGGCTTTAGTGATTAAAGAGTAGATAGGGTTGAATGGTTCAAACCCAATCTGCTCCTTAATAACTAGATCCACTTCAGAAATATTCAATAGGAAAATCCTAAGCTAGACATTAGATATTTGTCAAACAAGAGCCACGAGGTGGAAATGTCACCGCTATTCCTAAAAATTATTACTACAAGACAAATGCTATAGAATGGAAATATACCTTTGTTTCAACCCCAACAAAGATTCCCATGCCAAACCAAGAAATCTATCATAATACACTCGTAATATAACCAAGGTTTGCCTAACAAATCACAGGGCACTTAACCAAAAAAAATTAAAAATCAGCTAATGTTGTTTGGAAAGTGTGTTCTTAGGATAATTCCACCAAGAGATGTGGTTCTAGAGTCACATTCCACATGTCCTGTGAAGGAAATCAACAATGAATCTATCCAACACACATTTTCCACCAGAATATCAACTCACATTTAAATGCTATATTATTTTACCGTTGCCTCACTGATGTGCAAACTTGTGTTTGTATTCGACAAGATTTCTTTAACCATTGTATTAAAATGAAAACAACATAGAAATTTTAAAGTTTAAGACAAAACTATATTAAATACACATATAAATAGGTTTTTACTGGAAATGTGTGGGCACTGTTAATACCGCCATCCTGTCAAACAATATAAAACAAAAAACAGAGGAAAGAGTCATGTTGTCTTACTATATGAATAAAAAGTCACTAAATACTCTGGATAAATCTTTGTTATCTATGAATGTTAACTTTCCAGCAAATAATATTTAGATATGGAGATATTTTTCTAACATAATGCACTTTGAGGAGCTCATGGAATGCTTTTGCAGCACACATATAAATACATTTTTGTTGACTTATAAAAAAAAATAGAAACAGTTTAGGGGAGGAAGTTCAGGGATGAACCTGTAGAGCTACGAGCATGGGCTTGTTGTGAGAATCATTGCATCTTCCACATAGAATTGGGGACCCTAGTGGATTTTTCTTGGCCCCTTTTCTATTATTTATTTCTCAGCTTTTCTCCTAACAATCCTTACAAACTCGGCGACTGACATCTTTTCCACGACATCCTCCAACTGCAGAGTTAAATTCAAACCATTAAGAAGCAAAACCTTGAACATGAATTTGTTCTCCTCAGGTTCAGGCTTGGGTTTCTTCTTAGGAAGCACTCCAAGGTATCCCTCATTGCTGCTTCTTTTCCTCCTGGTAGAAGATTCTTCCATCTTCGACACAAGAAATGGCAAACCATAGAGGGAATATTGTGTTCTTCTATCGCAACGCTTGCCTACACTTAGAATTTTCAAGAATTGATGCATGCAACAGGATTTCGTTAGTTTATACAGAGACTGCTATGGCTGGGGTCAATGTATCACTAATTACTCAAAGCAATTATGCATGTACAACTCAAGACAAGCTCTGGCGTTCCACAATTGCTATTGTAGCTTTGCTTAGTAGCCTCAAAACCACTCTGAGCAAACAAAAATAGATTGCTATAGAACATCTGAGCTCTAAAATCCAATAATTCAAGTCCGAGAGGTTCTATCAAGCTTGTATGTGACCAAACACCAGGATATGTAGTGCACCCACAAAGGCAATTGCAATTGATGTTGAGCAAATTCTCCTTAGAGAGGGTATTATGAGAGATTGAGACTGTCAGGTTATGTGCACTTCTGCTGAAATCTCCAAGGACACTATTTATTCATCAATTTCTCTGCAAAAAGAGGACAAACCATGCATCACTGTCATTAGAACTGCTTAGTGCAAAAGAACCTCATGATAGCGGGTAACCAAGGGAAAGCTACAAACAGTCAACTTTAGTAGTTAAACGTAGGAAAACATGTCCAAAATGTGAGCACGGTGCACTGCAAAATAGGTGAACATAACACTAGTACTACTTACTACATTTCTCCTAAGAATGAAATGGAAAAATGAGGCAGGAACTCTAAAACCTAGGGAAAAGCAGGGAATGGTACAACAAGAACACAACAAAGACAGATAAGTTTGATATTTTTATGTTTCTATACAAACATTGGATATGAAGCATGATGAAGAGGCTATAAATGAAAATAGCAAAGTTATATTATATGGCAGGTACAAGCAATTCATATAAAATATTAATGCCTAGGGAGAATATAGGCCATGCAAGAACCCTTACCTTATCAATCGCCTTTCGCCAAGTCCATTGGCCCATACCGCTTGCAAAGAGTTGTCCTAATAAACGGAAAACCACTGTGTTGTTTGGAAATTAAATTTATAAATTAAATAAATAATCCATTCCTAGACCTATACACAAGTGGTCATTTTGCTAGGCATGGAAAATATCAAAATAATATATGAAATAAAAAAATGGGCACACAATTAAATCAGCTAATGATGTTTGGAAAGTGTGTACTTGGGGTAATTCCACCAAGGGATGTGGTTCTGGAGTCACAGTCCACATGTCCTACAAAGGAAATCAACAATCAATCTATCCAGCACACATTTTCCACCAGAATATCAACTCACATTTAAATGCTATATTACAATACCGTTGGCTCACTGATGTGGAAACTTGTGTTTGTATTCGATAAGATTTCTTTAACCATTGTATTAAAACGAAAACAACACACAAATTTTAAAGTTTAAGGCATAAATATATTAAATACACATATAAATAGGTTTTTACTGGAAATGTGTGGACACTGTTAATACCACCATCCTGTCAAACAATATAAAACAAAAAATAGAGGAAAGAGTCATGTTGTCTTACTATATGAATAAAATGTCACTAAATGCTCTAGATAAATATTTGCTATCTATGAAATGTTAACTTTCCAGTAAATAATATCCCGCATGGGTGTGGCTCATTGGCAGTTTAGTTGTTATGAAGTCACTTGTTGTAAATTGGAGGTCATGAGATCAAATCCCACTCGGGTTTACCTGTGTCCCATGTCTTGCGAAGGGTGTGGGGCACCTAGGGGTATAGTGGTGGCAATAATGGATCCCTTGACCCCGTGTCACACGAGTACCAACCCAGCTCCAGTTGTCGATTCCCCTAGTTACTAAAAAAAAAACTTTCCAGTAAATAATATTTAGATATGGAAATAATTGTTCTAACAGAATGCACTTTGAGGAGCTCATGGAATGCTTTTGTAGCGCACATATTATACATTTTTTTTGACTTATAAGAGAATACTTCAATTTCTTGTTGACTTTAAGACTCACCCCATCAACATGCATTCTACAGCCATGTGTGTATATGTCATATAAAGAAATAGGAAGAGAGAGACCTTTACGAAATAGTGCTAGCCCTTGAGATGGGTAAGGGGGTGAAAGATGGTGCATCTTCAAAACAAGAGATATTTTCCTTGTCACAAAACCACAGGATTGACGAATTAGTTGAAGCATTCATTGCCACAGTATTCAGAACCAAATCCACCTTTGCTCTCCAACGATCAGAATGCAAAGAACCACCCTGCAAGCATATCAAAATATAAACAGCGTTTTAGTAAACAAAAATTTCAATTATCTGCAAGGAAATACAAAAAAATTAATTTAATCCAAAAAAATTTAAATACACATGAATTGAAAGGAAATATATTGTATAAAAACAACTTTGCAAATTTAACAATACAATTTTTTGCTCTGAATTTATTATGCATTCTTTAAAATATTTCATTTTAAAGTTTGGTGTATGGTGATTTTTCTCGGCCCCTTTTGTATTATTTATTTCTCAGCTTTTCTCCTAACATTCCTTACAAACTAGGTGACTGACATATTTTCAACGACATCGTCCAACTGCAGAGTTAAATTCAGACCATTAAGAAGCAAAAACCTGAACATGAATTTGTTCTCCTCATGTTCAAGCTTGGGTTTCTTCTTAGGTAGCCCTCATTGTTGCTTGTTTTCCTTCTGGTAGAAGATTCTTCCATCTTGGACACAAGAAATGGCAAACCGTAGAGGGAATATTGTGTTCTTCTATCACAATGCTTTCCTACACTTATAATTTGCAAGAATTGATGCATCTAACGGGATTTCGTTAGTTTATACGGAGAATGCTATGGCTAGGGTCGATGTCTCACTAATTACTCAAAGCAATTATGCATGTACAACTCAAGACAAGCTCTAGCATTCCGCAATTGCTACAAAGCTCTGCTCAGTAGCCTCAAAACCACTATGAGCAAACAAAAACAGTTTGCTATAGAACATTCGGGATTCAAACTCCAAAAGTTGCCATTATCAAAGAAAAACTAACAACCCTACTATTAAAAACATTCTCATTCTAGCTTTGAACTGTCAATTCATGGGAATTTTGACATGATTCCCAAAAGGAATGGACAAAACTAGAAACAAACCCACATTTTGCAGACATGCCAACTAGATATATACCCACAAAATCATATGAATCAAATCCATATTTTATGGTGAGGATATGAACTTGCTTACCCTGATCATAAGCCATGATGTTTGCACAAATCAGAAACACCGTTGATAAAGTAAAATCAGAAGCCTCTTCATCTTTCCCATTCAGAGCATACCTTGCAATCATATAGCTCCACATTCCCTTCCTCCATTTCCTCAATAACTGTTGGTTTTATTTCTCACATTGAATTTCCCAAGTTCACCTAGATAGCTCGTGCTTCATGCTTGCAAGGCAATTTGAGCCATTTCATCTCCAACACATCCACAACAAAAAAAACCATGAATAAAATAAAAACACAATAGGCAATCAAGAAAAACATAGAAGGAAACAAACCTGAAGGTCTAAACATTGATTCCATTCTGGAGGTGGGGCAGGTGATTCTAGAAGCATGGGCTCACATGCGAAGGGAGTGGATGATGCACTAATAGGAAAAGTCCTTCACCCACCCTTCCTGTAAAAAAAACATCATAGCCTATTCCAGATCCTTCAGTGAAAGCTCGAAATCGAAAACCCCCAAATGGGAGCCGAAGCAGATCCTGCACATGTGTTTTTGAATGCTAATGAGCTAGTGCACTGGTGTTTTTGAATTCTGCGTTTTTTGTTTGATTATTTGCATATTTTATATTTGGTGTTTTGTTTTGTTTTTTTATTTTGCATATTTATCATTTGTTTATTTTATTTTGGGTTTTTTTATTTGCATATTTTATATTTTGTTGCATTTTAAATTAATTATAGTTAAACGACTCTATGTTTTTAATTTAGTGTAGTTTAATTTAATTTAATTTAATTTAACTAGGATTTTGTCATAATTTGTATTGGTTGCATTTCTTAAGTGAGATCCTATACATAAGTCCCTTCAAGGATGACACGATGATGTTGACGATGATCATTATGATGATGATGATGATGATGATGAAGACGACGAAGACGATGGTGATGATGACAACAATGATGATGATTATCATCATCCTTGTCATCGTCATCACCATCGTCTTCGTCGTCTTCATCAACACCATCATCATCATCTTCATAATCATCATCATTGTCATTGTCATCATCATCATCATGATCTTCTTCATCATCATCATATTCCTTATCATCATCATCATCATAATCATCATCTTCATCATCAATGTCTGCATTATCACCATCATCATCTTGATCGTCATCATCATAAGCATCTTCATCTTCATCATCAACATCATCGCCATCCAATTCATCAGCATCTCCATTATCACGATCATCATGATCATCATCATCTTCATCATCATTTTCATTATCATCGTCATCATCTTCATCATCATCATCATATTCATCATCATCATCGTCATCATCTTCATCATCGCAACTTTAGGGGGAGCTTAGTGAATGGAGACGTCTACTTGATAGGGGGAGAAACCCGTTGAGTGAAAAAATAAGGATTGCTCCTAACACCCATTCCAAGGACTAATCTAACAATTCAATATGATCTGAGGAAGTAGTAAAAAAGAAAATACAACTTTTTGGGCCCTGTAAAGCCTCTTGTTCTTAGATTTGTGCACATGAAGAATCAAGACTTATGGACCTAGTCCCATCTCTTAAAAGAGGAAGATCGAAACTGAGCAGTTTGGTAGTTCCATAAAGTGCATTCTTTATAGGAGTGAATAATCACTCATAACCATTCTATTATAATGTTGGCAAAGCTCAGAACAATTTAGTGAATACCAAAGTAAAGATCTTGTCATCACATCATCATCATCGTGATCTCCCTCTTCCTAATCAAAATCTACGGTCGATCCGCAGAAAGTGGTAGGGGTTGTGAATATCTACAGTTGAAACAAGATGTTGGGTAGATCAACGGGTGAGAAGCATTCTGCAATCAGAATTTGCTCACTCATTTAGATGAAAAAGGGTTAGCAGACTGTTAAAGTTCTCAAGGTTGAGCGGTCCCGATGAAGGTAGTTTAGAGATCGACGGTTGATATTGATCTCCCCAAATCAAGCTGTGCAGGTTGATAGTGTTGATCTCCCCTATTATGTATCCCCTCCTCACTCACCTCACCTTTTGACTTGAGTCCTCCTCTTCTTCCTCCTCTTCCTTTCATGGGCTCTTTGATCTGCGCCCAGAGCGCCCTCGAAACAAAGAACGATCTCTGAAAGTCTCCCGACACGTCAGAGACTATCCATAATCCACCTAAAATTGGGGCTTTTGTTTGATCACTTTGAATTGAGCATATGGGGAGGACATGATTCAATTCTAAAAATAGTTTTTGAATTTAGGGTTGATAAAAAAAGTTGCTTCCTGAAAGCATTAGGTTTACATTTTGGGGTTTTTCTATTAGGTAGGTGCACCGAAGGATACTTTTTTCAATGTGTTTGAATAATAATTATATGCACCGAGTTTTGAAAAGAGAAATGAGAATCCCTATCAATCCCTCTCATTTGACATCTAGATGTTAGTAGACTCAAGACTAAAGTTTGAAAGATAAAATTTCAAGTCTTCTAATACTTAGGTTTATTATGGTGAAGACGATGCTTAGGGATTAGGTGGAGTTTGAAATTGAATGGCTAGTAACTCATGAACTGTGTCCATATGAAAAACATATCAATTAGCTTTGTGATGGTATTTGTAACTTTTTCATTAATGGAAATGTGGATCCTAAAAAACTTATGTAGCTGAAAAGATAATAATACAATGCTTTTAATAGCATGTAGAAAAGTTCATTTCAAAACAGGTAAG